>JAAXLI020001389.1:46644-56831 GCA_014621495.2 Entosphenus tridentatus | reverse complement strand
AGACAGCTTTCCTTAGAGCCTAGTCTCACATGGGTTGGACCAGATGACGCCAAAAGGCGCACAACTCAGTAGTGAACTATTTGTCTTTTGTAAAGGTGACACATTTTTTACTGTTTGGCCATGTCGGGTGGTGGAGGGTTACGCCAAATTTATAAATAACGCGATCTAACCCAAAAACCTTTATTATGACTAATATTGGTCGCGAAAGCTTACGTGTTAAACATAAAGTACAAATCAAAGGCAGACATTCAATACAGGATGTTCTCCTTTAACGTGTTATCATTAATCATTTCTAATATAGGGAAAAGCATAGTCCGCGATAATGTGTGATATGCGTACGCGGGACGAACAAAGACTGAGGCCCGTGGGTAGCATCTAGAAGCATCCAGCAGCATCCCAGTGCCTCATGTGATGCTACGCCGAGGCAGCCGTACAACCGCTTATTCCTAATTGAGCAACATCGTTCCGTTCACTCGATTGCATTATAAACAATTCACATCCACATTATAAAAAATGTGTTGTGATACAGTAATCGCGTTACATCCAATTCACATTATGCAAACACGTGGCGTATAGAAGAACAGACTAGACACAGTATTTAGTCCTAAAGTGTTGAATTAAGTCATCAGTAGAAAAAAAATTACGTTAAAAAATATACATCTTGTGTTACATAATGGTTGACATTGACAAAACACTCAATGGGCAAGCAATGTTTCCTTCACATATTCGTCGCTTCATGTAAAAAATAAGAGTATTTATTACACAAACCATCGGCCTGACAGCCTTCTGGGAGTGCATCATTTCAGCAACATTGAGTACAAGCAAACTCTGGACCGGATTCGACATTCAGTGTCTCATCAGCAGAGCCAGACTTGCTTGAGTCGATGTTGGTGAACTGCCAGCATAGAAGAAATGAATCCAGGTTCAATGCAAACTTACACGGATACATAACATGGTTGTGGATAAAAACACTAGCGTTACATTTTATAAAAACCTCTCCAAGACAGATTCCAGTAACCCAGAATTCACGGTATCCCAGGCTACCTGAAATAAAGGTAGAAAAAAGACTGACTGGAACACTGTTCACGTGCGATTGAATGAGCACACTAGGTGGCGTGCGATGTCAACTTGCAAATCTAAAGCTATGCACGCTTTTTTACGTTCGATGGAATTCAGAAATCTATTCTGTAAATACAACTCTATATTGTCCTAAATTTCTCATCTGGCTGCATTATCTGTCATCTATATTTTGTCCCCCTGCATGTTTTCGACATTATTTTGCTCACGTCACCGTCTCTCTTTTATTGTACTTCATTGCATGAAAAGGAACGTAATTTTGCCTTTGATATAAAATTTGCAGGACACTTTATGCACCTGCGAGTCGCAATCCATCATTCAACTGTCAAATGTTTTCTAATGTGAAGCATTACAAATAGTTTTATCATCATTACTTAAGGATTTGGTATTTGGCAAATATCAGACGCACTATTTGGTGCACCACTAATCGGACCCAATCACAGGTTTAGTTTTCTCATCTAAGAAAACGGAGCTACTTACACACGCAGCAGAATCTGTCCACATTGCCACGGCCGCGTACGCTGCAGACAAATTAGTCATTCGCTCTTCATCATAGTCATCTTGGGAATTGCGGATGAGGTCCCGGTACACTGCTAGACAATCCTCATACCTCTCCAGTCGATACAGCTGCAAGAGAGATTGGCGGGTCAATCACCTCACGAGCATGAAGCATACAGATACTGCATACATGAGATTTGCTTCAAACAACTTAAAAACATAAACCGTACATACATAACATGAGAAATCTTCCAAATGAGAGGGGGGTCACATTCAGTCCATTGAGCTCATAAGTATCACATCAAGCCATTTCTTCAAACAGCTCCCCATGAGCACTACAGAAGAATCCGTGAAGATGCAACAGCAAAATCCAATGACTGCAATCACAGCTACGGGAGAACCCTTGGTTGAGTGATAGTGCGCTCACTGCTTTTTGCAGAGGTTCGCGGTTTGAATCTGGCAGGCCATTCTCGTTCATTTTGCAACTGTATTAGCCGTACAAAAAAAAATTTGAGTTCATTTAATTTGTTTTATGGATGATCCCGTTTAGCCAGTTTCCAGGATATTTTACAAGCGAGACCCGTGGAGTACGAGTGCAGCAGCAACACAAACAAAAAGACAAAAAATAAATATTTCCGAGAATGAGTACAGGGTTATAAGGAATATTGCACAGCTAAAAAAACAGGGTATTTAACGGTCATGAACAAAACACACGTGAATCTAAAAACAGTACACACAGTGTGAGAGCATGAAGTGCCAGAAAACATGTAGGTATGGGTGCATTTAAGATCAATATTTTGGTCTAATAGGAACAAACACGCAAATCGAAAAAAGGCAGTGTAAACAGTGCATACATAAAATGAGAGCAAAGGGTGGCAGAATAAAGTTAGGCATAGGAGAAAGTTCTGCATTTTGGTCTATTAGGGGTTGCTTCACGGGGGACATTAAAGATCCCGCCATTCTGTGCTAAGGTCAGAGTTCAAATTTGCCAAATACTCAAATAATTTAGTTGGGAACATGTAACAATTGTGTCCCTTACAACAAAAACTTTACAGGGAACTCCTGCAAACATCTTCAAGCTCAGTGAGGCTTTTCTGGGTAAACAAGTGTCATCATAATAACATCATAATTTAAAATCAATTAAGACTTCACTGCACTATTTGTCCTGTACTGCAAATGTTCAGTTTTTACCCTGGCAACAACCTTCCAATTGATAATGCTGGGTGTTAACATAATTGGGTTCGAAGTTATCAAACTAATATGCTACTTACAAAACTCACCCTGCTCACTAATGAATAACATACTTCCTGCATGATTCATGCTGAGAATTAACAAACTCACTGCAGAACGCACAACACAATGACAGACCTGACTATTACTGCAAATACCCAATGACTGCAGCCTTACCAGTCATAATTCCCCCATGGTTAATTAATAGAAAAATCAACAAATATAGTTGTTATTGTGCATGTTTAACCAGGGAAGCCCTACTGAGTCTCAAGAATCTTAATCAGGAGGGACCTGCTGACTTTTTGCGGTCGGGGGGCGATATTACAATATGCAATCCCAACGAAGTAATTTGCGGCCATCACCAGTCGCATTGTACGTTTTTTAAGCTATGGGCGAAAAACAGAGATCCCGATGACAAACCCAAAGTAAAAAGAGGGAAAGAACATACAAACTCCATGCAGAAAGATGCCCGAGTCAGGAATCAGAACCCAAGAGCTTCTTGCGGAGGCACAAGTGTTACCAATGCACCGCCCTGTCGCCGAATATGCAACTCAATCTGATTCCTGGAATGATGTTTTTTTGGTTTCACCATTTCACAACTTTGTAAATATTTAACTATTAAAAACGCAGAAACCTCCAAAATAGATGTCAAAAGAAGGTAAAAACAAGTTAAGGTCAAAGAGAAACGTTTGTGATGAGGTATTGTAAATTGAAAACACTTAATGTTATTGTACAATACACAAGTTTCACGTGTGTGGATAAACACCAACCACTTGTCCCAGGAGTTCTTTTAACTTGTTGGTTTGTTGTGAAGCACTTTCGATCGTCTTCAGAGCACCATCAATCCTGTTCAGTCTGTACTCACAATATGCTTTCTCAAAGGCAATTACATCCCTGCAAAAAAAACATGCACACATATCTGGTCATTAGTGGGACAAGTGAATGTGCAGTCGTGGAGTGATATCAGTCATGGTTATAACCCACTGCTGGATGAAGACTTCCCCAAGCCAACACCACCTCTCATATTCCTGTGATGCAACGATGCATCCAGAACGTGCACATGAACTGATTTCATAGCTCCATATCTCTTTGGCAGACATCTACTCAGACGAGTTCCATTCCATTGCTGCCACTACTGGAAGAAAAACTGAACAATAACATTCGCGAATATTCTTTAAAAAAACGATGTCATAATTTAACAAAATATTTGTATAGAGCACATTATCCATGTATTTTGCATCTTTGTCCAGATAGGAAGCCTTCTGGGCCAAAATCTTAATGGCTTTACTGGATCCAGCGCGTGAGTTTGCCGCGTAATATTGGCCATGACTAAACGTGCGAGGTAGGAAGATTCCAATTTTCCACATTGTTTTGTTATTAGCTCTTGTGGTGCCACACCCACCGCTGTTCGTCGTGCTGCGTGCACAGCTCCAGCCCCCCCCCCACCACGTGCATTTCTCTGCACCCCTAGGTGAGGCCACAACCACCCTCCGTTAGCCCCCCAGCCCCGGTCACCTCCAGGCAAGCCCTGCCCTCCGCCATCAAACCTTCTTCCCCACTCATGGCTTGAGCCACGGCCACCATCAGTTAGACCTCGCCCCTTAATGTTAGACCACGCCACCTTCCGCCCGAAAGAACAATTGAATCTATTGGTGGAATCACCAGCAACGCACCGTTGTCTGCTAACACTGGTCAACAAAAAAAAAATTCTAGCCTGGACTTTTGCAGCTGTTTTAGACTAATTTCAGGGTGCTGATTCCAAATCTGATCTCAGATTTGCTCTATCACATCTCATTTTAAGCTATCGGCATACCCTATTTTCATTGATTTTACCCGAAATTAACTCTGTCACTTATGATTGCAAGTTGATGCGAGTCAGTGACTGCTTTAGTGTTAAAATATGGTGCTGTATTTTTAGGATAGTGTGTTTATATTATCATTTTTATGTAGATATCCACATTTATTTAATACTTTTCTTCTGCAGTTTTTATTGATAGGCAAAAACTGATGCCAGATTTGGAATCAGCACCCCAAAATGAACTTAAACCGTTGGAATACCTGATGCCAGAAAAAGTGTGTTGACCAGTGTAATCGATTCTGATCCCAGCCACGCCGCACCCAAATGGAACAAAGGAAACGACAGGGGAATTGTCACTACAGCGATGCTGCTCCCCCTAAACCAATAAAGGAATCGGCAGGGTAAATCACGACGTTTAAATCGCAACACAAGCAATCGTCTTCAGGTAAGAGAGATTGCTTGTGTTGCGATTGACACATCGCGCTATTTTTATTATTTTTCTATCTACGTGGCTTTACCGAAAGACCTATAGAATATGTATTCCTGCAGTCACAAAAGCTTTAAGTCAAGTATATAAAAGCAATATTTAATTCAATATTAATGTTTCAGAAATGTTATGCACTAAAAAATGGGCTTTAACATAAACAAAATCCGGACAAAGATTATTTAAATAATTTTGCTGCTATAAATTTCCACATAAGCCACTTGTTTGGCTTATGTAATTTGTGGCCAGGTCGCTTCTGAAAAATAGTTCAGTGGGCTTTACCTCATAAGATAAATTATTTAGTTAAATTTTGATATTTAAAGTAATTTATTTACATTTCCTATACTTGGCACTCCTATCGTGTTTTGGTATTTTTTGTTGTTGTAACGTTTGGACTCACCCCGACTGGACATGTGAAAAAGACCTTTATGAATCATCGGATTTCTCCAGTATATAGATTCTGAGTAACAAACTCACACTTTCCCCATTACAGTATGAATAAAAAATGTGTATGTCAATAATTGGCTCCGATACATTATTATGAAAATATGATATATTAATTTGCAATGTTTAACATGTATTGCTCTCAGCGGGATTTTGGTCATCATCATGAAGCTGCCCCACCCACCACTACCTGCAACTGCTACCCACACAATGCCCCCTACCACTTCCACAGCCTCCACCACCGCCCAAACTATCCCAACCCTGTGTCATGGGGAAGGGCCAAAGCAAAAAGGAAAGGCGCGGAGTCAAGAGGGGAAGAGACAGTGGGAGAGCCAGATCCGAAAGAGCAATGGACAAGGCCTACAGAAGTTAAACTTCCCTGTTAATTGAAGGTAACAGAAGCATAGAATAGAATATGTGCAGCGGGCAGAATCATACATTTTGTGCTGCAGATGTGCTCACAGGTCAACTGGTCTAGTTTTAATTTAATTGGTTGTCCCTGTAAAATTAGACACCTATTTAAGAAACTTGGCTAGATGTGACGGGGTTATTCTGGCTTGCTGGATTTTATTTTGACTTCCTAGATCTCTCCCTGATGTGATCTGACCTAGTTTTAAGTGAATCATCATACGATTAATTGTTCAAAAGAAATAATTTATTTAAAAGTTACATTTTTATAATGAATTAATTTCTTTTTTTAGGACTAAATGCTATTTATCTGGTAGGTATTTTATTTGTACTTTTTATTATCTATGATTATTGCATGGAATATTTCGTAAACAAAATAAAATAATTCAGAATTTGTTTGAAATAGGCCGCGTATTGACATTTTATCCAATGTGTCTAATTGCTAAATATAGTTGTGCGGATTGTTCATCAATCTATTGGCTCGTTAAATACTTGAACAAGTAACAATTGTCTGGTCGTGGAGGGTTTTATGACATATCTGGTCATAATATTACAAAGCCTAACAATAAATCAATTATGAACCATAATATTGGCTGTGAAAACCTTTACATTGAAATAAGCCGACAAACAAATTACATGCTATGCCAAAGTCGATGTGAACCACTTCTGCACTTGTCACTCATTCGCCTGCTCAATTGCAGTGGAACCTACGCGGTCAGAAGCCTGGAGTTGTTGTTGATAAGGTGCAGGGCTTCCTTGAAGTTGCCCTGCTGAATGAGGCACACGACCTTACAATGCAGCGCAGTCACGTCCTCCTTGCTGTCTTGCAAGACTGCGTACGGCACAGAGACATCCACAAGGAGAGATCCATGCAGGGAGATGTCATAGCAAAACACACGCAAACCACTCTCATGCATGGATCCACCCTGAAACATTGCTCCACATCTGCGGCTCCATCCAACCGCTTCCCACGTAAGGATGCTTATCTTAAACAAGGCTCTAGTCTCACACTTAGCTCCAGAATGTGTGGGGGGAACAGGTGTGGCGGTCGCAGACTCCATGGTTCAGTGTTATACTCATCTAAAGAGCCTCGGCAACATATTGGAGCAGACTGTCGTTTGATTACCACGTGAAAAGTCAGGTCCTGCAATTTTCATATTAGGGCTCTACGACACTTTCGACCACTATTTGCGTCGTGACATACTGTAGCCAACACGGCAGTGTGTAACATAGTACCGACAAGGCTCGATTATTGCAAATCACTACTCTACAGGGTGTACAACATTCTTTGGCACGTGTCGTAACGGGTACCCCAAGATCCGATCATGTCCGTCCTGTGCTCGCTGAGCTGCATCGGCTTCCGGTTGCCGAAACGAATACTGTACACTATAAGGTCGGACTCATTACACACAAAGTGCTTGCCACAGATGAACCACAATACCTTGCTGACCTCAAGGAGCATAAACCATCACGCGAACTCCCGTCTCTTCACAGCAGCGGCTTTTGGCGAGCCATTAAACAAATACGGTTACCGTATCGCGAGCATTCAGATGTGCTTCTGCGACCGTCTGGTTCGCTCTTTCTTCCGATATTAGAAAGCCAATGAAGCTATGCACTTTTACATCTAGATTGAAAACTCAATTCTTAAACCAAATTGTTGTGGTTAGTTTGTCCTTCCCACACTTCCGATTACTACGGTTGGCTACGTACGGTGCAAAAAAAGTTAAACATACGTACATACTCTCATACTCAGCTCTATCTTCACACTCATTCAGCACTATCCTTAAATGCTCGTACAGTACAAAAATGAACCTCACAGAGCTTCTCACACAGTTCCCACACAGCTCCACACGGCTCAACCCCCACATCTGGCTCTCACACCCGACTGACACGTGTACCCAAACCTCACGCACAGCTACACCCTCACGCGCCTTCTGTCGCCCCCCGGCCCCCATTCGACACAAGTGAATTTGTGAGTGCTCGCGCATTGCCCGCTCCTCACTTCTGTTGAGGATGCGGAGCGTGCGGCCCGGATCTCCGCTTCGCTTCACCTCCCCCCAGAGAGCGGGGGTAGCGCTCGCGGCCATGACACCCCCACGACACGCGACGCCGATCACGTCCGGGTCACGTGGCGCCTTTCGCGTTCCGATGGTCACGTGGTGCCTTTCGCGTTCCGGGGTCACGTGTAGCCTTTCGTTTTCCGGGGTCAGGCAGCTGTGACGTTGTGCGACACATTGACATCACGTGGCTCGAAACGACAGGGTCATGGGTCACTCGCAAAGAGTGAGGAGGAGGAGCGAGGTGGTGACGGAGGTGGTGAGTGAGGTGGATATTTAGGCTATTTGTGTGCATTTGACATGCTGGTTTCTCAAAATATATGGGCACTAAAAGAGAGATGAGGGGATGAACAGAAAGAGAAACAAAATTTTTTTGCGGCCGTACTTCCAATCTGGGCCGGTTACATGGCGCGCAATTTCTAATAGGCGATTAGCATAAACATTGTATGTGGGTGGAAAATTGCAGACCCCAATAACAAAACACACAGACTTGGAACGGGTAGAGAGCATGCAAACTCGAGAAAAATGTCCCAGCCCAATATGAAACCCAGATGTTATGAGTGAGTTACAGGCGCTAACCACTCAATGTTTACAGGGGACACTACAATATTGGGTCTTGGTGCAAACAATGACAGTAGACAAAACATCACTCAGTAATGTCGACATTAATAAATGATGCATGTTAAAGCAAGTTTGGGGAACCAATATGCGTATTGATTAAAATCGATTGTGAAATTGGTTTGCTCTTTGGATTCTGACCACCCCTTTCCCATTACCCCTGCCCTTTAAAACAATGAGTTCTACCACCGCCTGCAAGGTTGAATTTGAGTTGTATCACATAAACATTTCTAACCTGTAATGGCACAATATACAATTGCAATACTGTGAAAATATTGACATTCATGACCAACCTAAAAAAAAATTTAGATATCCTTTTTCGATTTAAAGATTTCGTGACTGCAGGGATTCATATTCTTGGTTCTTTCGTGACTTTACCGAAAGAACCAAGAATATATCCCTACTTCATGGTGTTACTTTCTCCTTCCTCACTGGCACAAAGTATGTTTTTGCATGGAATTGCCATGTTTGCGTACATGTTTTTGTTCAATCGCCAATCCCAAGCAACTGTATATGCACTTGGTAGAGCAACTCATGGAAAGTTCTCAACAGTATTTTTTTCAATTAATTCCTTCCAGGGAGAATGCAGGGTATGTAGCCGGGATGGTTGTAGGTTAAGACTCTGTGGGGGCCTCTGGCCCCCGGGGTCTCCACCGCCTGCATCCCCTGTTCCCGGTTGCGTTGCCGCACCACCCTAATACCCGCCAGGGTTTCGCCGGTATTCGAACGCGACGCCCCTACCTATACAGCCTCGCGCAGCGCTCCCACGCTGCGAGCGTACGTACGCACCGCATCGTCAATCAAACACCATACTCCCCCTCACGCAGCTTCGCGCAGCACTCACTCGCTGGGAGTATACGTATGCCCGTCTACAGCCCTGTGCAGTATTCGCCTCCACGCCGAATAACCACATTACCAATGCGCACCTGTATCAGATACGTAGTGAACGTACGCACACGCACGCAGCTCCGTGCACTCCAAACGCGACACCCTCTCTTGCGCCGTTCTGCACAGCGCTCCCACGAGGCGAGCCACTGTATACACAGCACCACACGCGTTCACACTTCTCAGCGAGATCACACGAGGCCACGATCAGCTATTAATTATTTATTCTCGGCGACTGCACTTTACTGTTAAGTCAGTATGAATCGACGAGGCTGGCCTACGCTGATACCTCTATGCCTATTCCAGATTTATCTCCTTACGATACTATTTCACCTTGTTACTCACGGTTCGAAGTATCCGGTGTCCCGTGGATTCTCCTCGCTGCTCGTCTGGGCACGTCGCACGGACGTCCGGAGGGCAGAGCTGGGAGCCGCCTTGATCGCTGGCTTCTTGGAGTGAGATCCCCTCTACCTTGCTACGATCCCTTTTATCCTATCTCCCGGACTCAGGCCTCCGCCTCCCCGAGCACTTTTCGCTCCCTCCCCCGTTCATGCGCGGCGCATATGCTAATAAATCCCTTTCTCATGCCTGGGGCCTTGGTCGTGCAAATTATGCGGCGGCGTCCATCACAAAGGCTTGCCGTGGGAATTTATGCACGGACCTCCGCATACCTCCGCTTATTCGTAAT
>JAAXLI020001389.1:0-15857 GCA_014621495.2 Entosphenus tridentatus | reverse complement strand
CCACCACGCACAGCCGCCACCACGCACAGCCGCCACCACGCACAGCCAACAGCACGCACAGCCGCCACCACGCACAGCCAACAGCACGCACAGCCGCCACCACGCACAGCCGCCAGCACACACACACAGCCATCACCACACACAGCCACCACCACACACACAGCCACCACCACACACGGCCACCAGCACACACACACAGCCATCACCACACACAGCCACCACCACACACACAGCCACCACCACATAAGCCACCACCACATAAGACACCACACACAGCCACCATCACACACAGCCACCACGCACAGCCGCCACCACGCACATCCACCACCACCCACAGCCACCACCACCCACAGCCACCACCACACACAGCCACCACCACATACACAGCCATCACCACACACATAGCCCCCACACGCACCGCCACCGCACTTGTAACCACCACTGGACCATCGGATTACTCACGCGATGGATTAATTTATTGATTACCCGGCTCCATTTTGTGTGTGATGGATTACATATGTGATAGATTACTTACTTCGAAATATTACTCTAGATTACCAATTCCATTGTAGAGTAATGAGCAGCAATAACATCAAAATTAACCTTCGTCACCACCACCATCAGCTACATCATTAATCACAACATCATCACTATCATCACCACAACCACCAGTGACGACTACCTGAACCTGTCATGGGCTTCTTCTAGGCCGAGTCAGCCCTAAATGAGTGCCTGCTGTGCTGTGCAAGCATCCCCACTGGGAAGAGAGATAAAGGTGGCCAGGGCGTGGTTCAGTGGCCACTCCCAATTATAGGCGCTGCTGCTCGCTCACAGCACTTGTTCCCGACAGGCTGTGTGGGCTACACGTTCTTGCTACTTTGTGTATAGCCAACATTCAAATATCTTGTTACGTTATCATCGAGAAAGTTTTATACGTCAACTTTGGGCCATGGTCATCCTCTACTCACCCCGACCCCCCCACCTTTCCTAGATTTCTGCCCAAGGACGGTGCACTTTTTCAGGCCAGCCAACTAGGCCACGATCGGTGGGTGTTGTTGGACACGTGGTAATTAAGAAGTACAGGCATTCCTTGATATATGCGAAAGATGCATTCCTGCAAAAAAAGCGTGTATCTCAAAATGGCCTATATCAAAAGCAATTTTCCCATAAGAAATAATGATAAAAGAGGGGGTTCGGGGATTTCACTCATAATCACCTATATTGTCCTAGTATTTATCAATAGGGCTATTGCCAGCGACGCTCCGCTTTTATAGCTCCCTCTTAGTCCTTAATTCTTAACCACCTGTGTTTTTTTTGCAACAGTGCCCTTAATAATCCCTTCATCACCTGTGCCCCTTCCTCTTCGGATGTTAGACATCAAATTTCTCTCCGCACCTGCGTTCTTTCTATGTTTACATCTTTAGTACCTCTGTGTAGCGTTTCTTATCAAATTAGTCCCCTACACTTGTAACTATGCCGGAGTTGCGTTGTGGAGACAAAGGGTAGAGTGCTGCTCTATACGTGGTGAGATGCTGTATAGTATCGCACCTAGTTATCGTACAGCACTGGCTGCTGGCAAAGCCATTGGGTCGCGGTGCCAGGCTAGGGTGGCGTATGTCGCGTGGCGGATGACGTTTTTCATAAAGTTACCTTGCGTATGTCAATAAAAGGTCTAAATACACCGCGCGCTTTATTACAAAATGGCGTACCACAAAAGTGCGGAAACTGAGGATTGCCTGTACTTTGTCAACGGAGTGGCTTTATAATGTGAGTTATCCAATAATACAGCCTTCATCATCAAAACTAACACCATCATAACTAACACCATCATTAACATCACAAATATCATCGCTAACACCATCATCACTAACATCACTAACGCCATCATCATCTATGGGTCTCTGCATCACAGATGGCTCATGGGACCATAACACCTATCATCACGCACATCTAATGTAATTAACAATGATACATCACTGTTTAACCCCTACATTTAACAAACGTTATGATTAAGATGGCAGTACAATTAATGTACAGTAAAATTAACACGTGGTTAATCCTGGTAAACAAAGTTGCAGCTGGGCCAAGTCACTGGGCCGGGTCAATGGGTCAAGTCACTTGGATTGGTAACTGGGATTGGTAGCTGGGATTGGTCACTGTGGTCAAGTCACTGGGTTGGGTCACTGGGCCAGATTACTGGGTCAGGTCACTGGGTTGGGTTACTGGGCTGGATCACTGCCACTGGGTCGGGTTACTGGGCTGGATCACTGTCACTGGGTCGGGTCACTGGATCGGGTCACTGGGCCAGGTCTGGGCCGGATCACTGGGTCGGGTCGTAGGTCACGCTGTCTCTGATCCAGGGGGCAGCAGCTTCACCGTGAACTGCAGCTTTTTCGAGTGAATCCACGAATAGGAGTTGTCGAACAGCAACGAGTCTGGGGGTCAAGCGGGTCACAGAGGGTCATAGGGGGGTCACGGGAAGTCACAGACACTGTGAGCCTATTGTTCTCGGTGTGGGAGTTGTCAAACAGCAACGAGTCTGGAGGGTCAAGGGGGTTCATGGGGGAGACACAGAGTCACAGGGAGATATTGGGTTATGTGGGGAGACATAGGAAGACATGGGGAAACACGGGATAATACAGGGAAACACGGGGAGACATGGGAAGACAAAGGAAGACATGGGGAAATGTAGGCAGGCATGGGGAGATACAGGGAGAAACCGGAAGGCATGGAGAGACACGGGTACACTCACAGGAAAAGGGAGACAGGGACAGAGGGAGACATGGGGACACTCACAGAGGCCAGGCTCTTGGGCAGTAAGCGTTCCATGCTCGGGGATGAGGTGGGTGTTGTGTCTCTGCACGGCCATTATGATCCTGTTGTCCTCACCACCTTCTCCTCTTTGCATACTCACCCCGAATCCTATATCATGGCTTTCAGTCTGGAATGACCACCTGTGAGACACACAGAGGGACCCATAGGTGAGTATGTAGGTGGCAAAAACAACCCCACCTCCTCGATGGTAATGCTGATGTCATGGCTGTGAGCAATGCCATGGAGGAAGGGCTGATTTAAATCGGCTGTTCTACTCATGGTGCTCTTAGCCACCATAGTGGCCAACGGGGGCTCTGGATAAGTATGAGTGGCTTGTGACCCCTCCACTTTCAATTCAACCACCACTTAACTATGTTTAGTGACATAGCGCTGACTGTTGGACAGCAGCAGAAACTGCAGGTGGGCACTTAGCGCACATGCCACTGAGCGTATATGCGGGTGTGCCGGCAGGGCAGAGGAACTGGGGCAAGGGTCATGATAGACCTCGTGTGGAAGCCCCTGGAACCCTTTAGAAGGTTCAAGAAGTGAGGCACGGCTAGAGTGGAACCCAGCCGCGCCGAGGGGAATATAAGCAGCAGAGAGCGAGGGCTCTGGGCTGCCGGTTCTGGGATTGGACTCGTCTCGTCGTCGTCATCGCAGCCCTTGCCACTGCTGCCTTTTCCCGGGCATTGCGCAGCTGTACAGTGGTTTGTTGTCCCGGTCGACGTCCTTGGTGCAATGCGGGCAGGGTCGTGTCAGGGACGGGTCATGTGGCAGCGGGGTCGTGTGTGGGTGAGAGAGGGGGCCCGAGTGGTGGTGTGAGCTCAGCAACAACGAATAAAGAGGGCCGAGTGGTGCCCCCTGCGACCACCTCGTCTCTGGCTGACTATGTGTGCGATGCACGCCACCCGCACGCACAGACGACACATCACATGTGATGAATATCAAACCAAGCTTGTACCGGAGGCTGCGAGGGGGACAGGCGTCTATGACATTCTGGCCAAACCCTATTTGGCAGAGCCAGGAGACTGAACCCACACCATCGGGGACCCTCTATGAATGGCAAAAAACCACTGCAAGTAGCCACGTGGAATGTTAGAATGCTCACTGTGGAGGGGAGTTTGTCACTCCTATGTCAGACGCTGGACTGGTACCGCATGGATATCTGGTATTTAGGAGGTCCGGTGGACTGGTTCTAGCTCCAGTCACTATGAGGGGTGGAACAGTCCTCATCTCATGGAAGGACACTGGCAAACGACATGGAGTAGCTTTTGTTCTGCCTCATGGCAGGTGTCTTGCCTCGCAGCAGATGTGGGGCATATGTACACAGAAATTTCCTGTTTTTGATGCTAAGTTTGGTCACATGAGCAGGAAGTTACGATTTGACAGTTTCAACCACGAGGCTGGAGGCAGCCATTACACATAACTCAAGATGGCGGTACAAATCGCGTCCCAGTGAAGACAGCTGTAATTGTCCATTGTGGGACTTTAAGAAGCGTTGTCTGTAGGTTCGTTTATGTTCTTATAATATTGGCAATGCTGTTATAATGTTAGAATGACCGTTATAATGTTGTAAATGCCTTTATAATGCTGTTAAATTGTTATGATAAAAACGAGGCCTAGTTAACAACGAAGCCTGCAACTTTCCTTATTGTGAATGTTCCTTGTAATCGAATAAGTCGAGTCAAACTTGTACCCAAGTAACTATATTGCGATCCTGAGAGCAAGGTTGATGAAATATCTCATCCACAATTTAGTGTTATGTGTAATACTGTACATTTGGGGTGCAGTGTGATGAATACACGACGTGCCTTTATGTAACACATCAGCTTATGCTCTTGTATAGCTATTCAGTGGTAATGTAGGTGCCTGGTCTATCCAGGATCTATTGTTGAGAAACATGTTATCTAAGACAATGTTATGATGCTGTGGTGTTCATTCATTGTGTTGGTGTTTCCGGGTATTAACAGATGCTGTATCTGTGCTGTTTTCTTACCAGTTTCATCTCGTTAAAGTCAATAAATAACGTTTGGAGTCGGATGTTCGCCCTGGCTCTGAGGGTTTATTGGATGCGAGGTTAACTACTCAGCTAGCGGTGCAACGCAGCACACAGCGAGGCCGAGTGGCAGTGAGATGTGGGGAGCTGTAAGCAGAACCGGCCCTAGACCTTTGGGGGCCCTAAGCAAAATTTGGTTGGAGGCCCCTTTGATGTATGCTTTTTTTCACCCACTCGCTAGCAGTGACTCTAGGGGGCCCTCTGCTGGCCACGGGGCCCTTTGCAATTGCAAGGGTCGCTTAGTGGCTGGGCCAGCTCTGGCTGTAAGTCTCAGGTTATTGTGGGCTCGCATCCCCATCTATGGGAGGTGAGGAATGGTGGGGGTGGCTTACGGCCCCACTGAAGATGGACGGACATTAGTGGAGGGACACAGGCAAGGCTGATGAGTCGCATGCCTTCTATGACCTGGAGTGGAAGATGGCAGCCTTTAAATGTGTCGTTAAACCCGCCACTACCCAACACAGCCAATTAGTAAGGTTTGTCACGTAAACAATTCGTTAGTAGTACAGTACACCGGTGCGTTGGAGAGCAAATCCACAACATTTATAACCTTAGCACGACACGTGTTTATACGATCTAACCAGAAAAACATGTATTATGGATGATATTGGTTGCTAAAGCCTACATGTTAAATTGATCTTCCAGTCTCCAGAGCAATAACACAAGCCAAGCCAACTTTAGGAACAATGGATGTGCCAGATAGACCCCGGGACATGGATCCTCAAATTTAACATTGAGACACTCTACAAGGCAAACTGCGAGTATATCGCGAACATAATGAACACACGTAACATTGATGTCCTGATGCTTGAAGAAACCCACATCTTGGATGCCCTCCAGGCCTGGACTTCACACACTCCAGTTGCCGTGCCTGGGCCCTACTATGATATTTGGGTGCTGCTAATTCAAGAGAATACTGGATCACAAGAGTCCTGCACAACTCTGTAGCCTCGAAACGAGTGCAGAACATTATAGGATCGGTCGACAACACACCAAGCGAGAGATACATTGCCAATTATACCAGACAATGGCCTCCATTTCTTCACAAGACTGCACTGACATCAGCACAGAAAAAGTGAGGGAGGGTCTGGCTGCAATGAAGAAAGGCAAGGCTCCTAGCAGAGATAGTATCTCCACAGAGTTCCTCCATCACTTAGGCCCCATGGGGACTCCAATGGCTGGCAAACCTGTGCACACAAAATATTGAAAACTGGATGCATCCCAAAAGCATGGATTGCAATGGTCATTGCAATACCCAAACCGGGCAAGCTAACCAACGACCGGGGAAATTATAAACCGATATCACTCCTGTACACAACCTATACAGTCCTACGACACAATCTGGATTAAGGGCATTATGTTGAAGCTCACAAGGACCATTCTTCGCCTCAAACAATTTTCCTGATATGGACGATACTGAGCAATAGGCGACTGCCTGTCTATATGGGCGACAAAGGCAGCTCACCACGATTCTTCAACAATGGATTGGCACAGGCTTCAGTTCTCTTCAATGTCTCTATGCGCAACATGCAGATGACCTAGCCCTGGCAACGCAGCCAGGTACTTTCAACAACATATAATCTGCTCTGAACAAAGACCTAAAGACCATGGAGGATTATTTCCGGAAATGGAGGCTCAAGCCAAATCCCCACAAAACAACAGTCACTACATTTCATCTTGATGATAGGAGTGCCAAGTATACTCTGAAAGCGACCTTTTGCGGCAACTGTGCGACACGACCCCACTTTAACCTATCTCGGAGTGAAGCTGGACTGTACGCTAACCTTCCACGATCACCTGAAAAAGGTGCCAAGATCAATACAAGGGTCAAGCTGGTGCAGAAACTGGCAAGCACAAGCTGGGGAGCTTCAGCACCTTCCGTGCTATGGACAACAATGATGGTCCTTGTATACTCTGTAGCCGAGTACTATGGACCAGTTTGGACCAGAAGTAGTCACACTCGACTTGTTGATGTACTCCTAAACACTGCAATGCAGTTTATCACTGGAACCCCCAAGTCGAACCCAACACCCTCGTTTCCCGTGCTGTCACGACTATGGTCATCCAGAATAGACCATACAACATGTATAATGTCCGATCCACAAATACGAAGGAGATATTACAGCGATCTGGCTTAAGCAACTGAATATGAAATTATAGTTGTTACTCTGCATCTACAACAGCCATAACGAAGGAGAAGAAAAAGTCGTGAATGTCAGTGATTGTTGTTGGGTGGGTGGGTGGGTAGGTGAGTGGGTGGGTGGGGGAGTGGGTAGGTAGGTAGTTGAGTGGTTGGTTGACGTACTGGATGACGCTGCCGTTGGATGCAACGTGGAGGCTGTGAGTGAGTGGTGAGTGGTTAGGTAGGTAGATGAGTGGGTGGGTGAGTGGGTAGGTAGCTGGGTAGGTGGGCGAGGTACTGGATGACGCTGCCAGTCGACGCGACATGGAGGCTGTGGGTGTGCGAGGACCCCAGCCCCACGGTCACGCTGCTTTCATAGCTCAGGTCACGTGCTGCGTAGTAGTGCAGGGGTACCTCGGTGGGGAACCTTATCTGGGGACACGGAGACACGGGGACAGGGTACATGGGGATACGGGAATACAGGGACACAGATACGGGGACACGGGGAGAGAGACATGAGGACAAAGGATGAGTGTCTCCCTGTTCCTGTCCCCATCTGTCTCATCTTGTCTCCGCACCGTGGGTTTCTGTCCAGCCCTGTCCGAGTCACTATGTCCCCATGTGTCTCACCTTGTCTCCACACCGTGGGTCTCCGTCCGGCCCTGTCCGAGTCCCACCGTAATACTCAGGGATCTCAGATGCATCGATCTGTGACAGCAGCACCTCCTGCCAGTCACCTGGAACACGTGGGGACACACGGGGGGCACGCGGGGGGCACACAGGGACAAACGGGACACACGGAAACATGCGAAGACACAAGGAGACAAGCAGATACACTGTCAGATTAGAATGAGGTCATGGTCGGGTCACGGTGGGGTCACAGGGGGTGTCACAGTGGGGTCATGGTGCAGTCACAGGGGGTGTTATGTTAGGATCACGATGGTGTCTGGGGGGGGTCAGGGGGGATAACGGTGAGGTTACGGTGGGGTCACGATGGGATCACAGGGGGTGTCACGGTTGGGTCAAGGTGGGGTCATGGCGGGGTCACGGTGGGGTCAGGGTGGGGGGGGGTCAAGGTGGATCACGAATTACAGTAGGATCATTGTGGGGTCACGGGAGGGTTTGGGTGGTTACTCACTGCCTAGCACCTGGATCTTGCTTTTTGTGCCCTCGCCGATGATGGGCGTCATGAGGGTATAGAACAGTGAGAAGATACGCGGAGCTGCAACATTATCAGCAGCAACATCATCATGAGCATCAGAATCATCAGCAACATCATCAGCAGTCGCAGAAGCAGCAGCATCATCAGCAGCATCAACATTATCAGAATCGTAATAATCAGCAGCATCATCTAAATGAGCACCTCTCACGATGTACATCCTCTTCAGACACTCCGGATAGTTGGCTTCAAACATCCTCAACATCTGGGAGGAAGGGGATGGACGGGAGAAGATGGGGGGAAGGGGGGTGGGGAGAGGGGGGGATTGGGCGGGTTAGTCATGGAGTGGGTGGGTGACTGGGTGAGTGAGTTGATGAGTAGGTGGGTTATTGAGTGGGTGGGTGGGTGAGTGGGTGTCTTGCAAAAATATCCCCCATCTCCTCGATGCTGCCGGATTATAGTGCTCTCGTGGCTGTGAGCAATGCTATGGTGGGGGGGAGGGGGGGGGATAATTTAAATCGGCCGTTCCTCTCATGGTACTATTAGCCACCACAGCGGGCAGCATGGGCTCTCGACCACGAAACAAAACTAAACTTGTGCTGGAGGGCCCATTTGGCAGAACCAGGAGACTGAACCCGCACCCTCAGGTTCCTCCAGAAATGGCAAAAAGGCACCGTGAGTGGCGACGTGGAATGTTATAATGCTCACAGTGGAGGATATAATTTTCCAGTACCCCTTCGCTAAATCAAGCCTCATGAAGTACTGTGACCCTGCCAACTGTGAAAATAGGATATTGTGTTTTCTTGGTTCTTTCGGTAAAGTCACGTAGAAAGAAATTAATAAAATAATAAAAATAAAACATAATAAAATAATTCTCACAACGTTTCGGCCACAACGCAAGTAGCCGTCTTCAGGTGAAGAACAGGTCTGTCAAGGAGACAGAATCAGATTCTGTCTCCTTGACAGACCTGTTCTTCACAGAATCAGATTCGATCTCCTTTATTTTTATTATTTTATTATTTCCCTTCTACGTGACTTTACCGAAAGAACCAAGAAATGAATCCCTGCAGTCACGAAAGCTTTAAATCGAAATTTAACCCCTGCTTTGTACGGAGATTTGTTCATGAAGCCATCCAGATATATAAACACAAGACAGAGCTTCAACCGAGAGGATGGGCACAAACTGAGCAATCATTGGAAGGACATTAACCAGGTAAAGTCTTAACTGACTGTGATGTTCCCATCCTAACTGCCTATGTTAGCTGTTATTTCCGACTCTGCGTCTCTCTCTCTATGCCTCTCTCTTAGATCTCTCATGCTCATATGTCCTTTGCATTGCACTCTCATGCCTTTGGATTGAACTCTCATGCTCACATGTCCTTTGGATTGCACTCTCATACTCACATGCCCTTTGGATTGCACCCGTTGGGTTGCACTCCTTCGTCGAGGAGGCCGCTCTCCTATCTTACAGTTACATGCTAATTTATCACATTAACATCACTTTAAAAGTCTGCCTCAGCAGCAGACCATGCTTTCCCACCTGATGATGGACGCTTGTGTTGCACCCAAAACGTCATGATTTATTTTATTTCATACCTACGTGACTTTACCGAAAGAACCAAAGAGTAACGGCATTAAGCCAATATCTGGCTCTCTGCCACTCTCAGCCTCATTCACCAATTGGATGTTCCATTGCTAAAGTAATTGGTTCACCCTCGGTTTCCTGTCCTCTCACATTCCCATTATTTCTTGCTTTTGGATTTGCTCTTTCCACGTACTTTTTTAGAATGTTGGCATGGTGAAAGCATTCCGTACCCTCAACATTGATTCGGTAGTCAGCCAATCCAAACTTTATCGGTGACTACATACGGCCCTCTCTGCTTCAACATTAGCTTGTTGTGTGACATCGGCAGAAGTACAAGACTCGCTCACCTCAAATAAAGGTGTAGTCTTTTCCCGACGGTCATACCACTGCTTCTGTTTGCCCGCTGTTACCATCAAGGACTCTCTTCCGAGACGACACGCTTATTCAAGTCATTCCCAAAGCTCGAAGACATACTGGTAAGTAGTTTTACCTCACTTTTAGTATCCTCTTTGGTCTACAGCTCTTTCAAGATTGACAGTGGACCTTGGACCGATCGTCCATTAAGCAGTTCAAAGGGTGAAAACCCTAAACTCTTCTGTGGTGTTTCTCTATACGCGAAGAGCAGCGCAGGCAGATATGTCCTCGCTGCGTGGCTGTTCACTTGCCATTCTTCTCAGCATTTATCAACCAACCCAAATCTCCTTGGGGACACCAACCCGAGAAAAAATATCGACCCGGGTTTCTGCGACTTCCACTGTTTCAATACCTGTAAGAGAATGTGCCTCCGGATATCGTGTCGCATAGTCCACTGCGGTTATAACATATCGGTATCCGTTTCCAGAAATTGGTAAGGGCCCTATTAAATCAATAGCGACCCTCTGAAAAGGTGTGCTAATTAGCAGCATCTGACCCAGTGGCACTTTAGACACTCGACCCTTCGCAATTGTGCACTGACATATATTACACGACTGGCAAAATCGTTCCACATCACGATTAACTCCTGGCCAGTAGAAGCATGCCAACACCTTGTGTTGAGTTCACTTTACTCGTCGCATGTGACCGGCCATTATGGAATGATGTGTTAAATACAACACTTGGTCGCGCAATGTGTGCGGGGCCATCAATTGTCGGAACGTTCGACCCTTTTCTAAATGGAGATTCTGGAATTATCTGTGTAGCAAACACCAGTGAATAAACATTCTCGCAGTGGTTAGCACGCCAGAATTCTATAGTTTGCCTTCCTTGGTGTTCCTCCAGAGATCAGTTAGACTGGCATCCTCTCCCTGTAATTTCATCAACCTTTCTGAGGTGATCTCTGCATTTATGCATGTGGGAACCTTCAAGGGTTTGGTCCCCATCTTCTCCCTCTTAGCTTGTCCTCGGGCAACCACTCCTTGAGCAAACTCTCTAGAGGGTGTTGACCCTGGATATTACCAATCACCACCTCAAATAGTGGGTGTTCCATACAGACAGCTTTTATTTCCCTTTTAGGTATGGAGTGTCCAATTGAATATTGGCTAGGGGACAATGTCGTGCAGTCTCATCCATTAGGTCGCACGTGCTTTCCTCACCTGTTATGTCATTTTAATCGATGAGGTGCTTATCTACTATAATCCCACTGCAACCTGTATCTGGGAGGACTCTTACATTATGTTCTACCTCTCCAGATTTTAAGATTCCAGGTTAGGTTGGATATTTCCTCTAATCTACCCATCTCACTAGTTGTGGTACATGCGAACCATCATCGAAAACTGTGACCTGTCCTTTCCCTGATGTTACAGTGAGTGAGGTTTCCATTAATCCTGTGTGTACCCTAGGGTCCTTAGTCGCTGGGACACTCCTTATCCGCTGGCCACAATCACGAGCAATATATCCAGACTTGCCACATATATAACAATTAACTGTCCGCTGAGTGTTGACACGCCCAGGCCCCACACTCCGCTTATCTACTGGTTTTTGACCCGTGGTCTCACGGCTGATATTCACTACTGGTCTACTAGTTCTGTCCCTGGAACCAATATCATGTCCTCTTTCAGGCTGCAAGGTACTGCTCAGCCAGCATTACCACTGTCTTAATATCTGAGAACCCGTTCCCGCAGAAACACTGCTAAGTCTAGTGAACTTGCATGAAGTGCTTGTTCCCGTAGCAGTAAATCTCGAAGACTTTCATACGTTTGGGCCGCTCCACCTAGTTCAACCCACTGATCAAAATAATGTTGGAGGTGCACAACAAACTTCCCAAAGCTCTCATCCTTTTCAAGTCTACCCAATCGGAATTTGTTTCGAAACCCTTTCTCGTTCAACTCATACCACTCCATAAGTGCGACTTTGAGCTTATCGTAGTCTATTGCATCATCATTACCCAGCTAATGGTAGACTAGAACAGCCTTCCCAGGCATTGGCCAGATCAGCTCAATAACAACGGTAGGAGGCTGCTAGATTTTTGTGCAGCCCATGGGCTTGTAATTTCCAACACGCTGTTCCGGCATCAGCGCATCCACATAACATCATGGATGCATGCTGGGTCCAAGCAAGAACATCTGCTGGACTATATATTGACGGACAAGCGGATGCGAGCCCATGTCCTTGACACCAGGACCTACCGTGGAGCTGATCTGCCCTCTGACCATCGACTAGTCATCTGTAAGATGCGCCTGCCATTCTTCCACTCCGGTGGTTGGTGTACACCCAGGACCCCATTCCAACCTCAGGTGGCCTGGTCTCAGTTGATGAAAATTGCAAGCTAGAATTTCATCATCGCTTGCGGCTGGGGTTGGCATTGTCCCCCACTCCTCCTGATGTCGAGGGTAAATGGGCGAGGTTTAGGACAGTGACTCATGCAGCTGCAATGGCTGCTTTGGGTACGCAGTCCAGACCTCTCCAGAGACCATGGCTGACAGAGGAGGTGTTCAGGATGGTTTAGAAAAAGCGACAGGCACACTCTAATCGTCTCCAGCATCCCACATCAGAGAATGAGGAGGCTTACTGCAGCCTTCACTCGAAGGTTCGGAAAGCCGTGAGGCACTGCAAGGATGGGTGGGGGTTGCTGAGGAGATGGAGTCTGCCTCAGTGGCCCGCGATCACAAATTCCTATTTAACCCCATAAAAAATGTAACCTGCAGTGCCACACCTATTACCATCTTCTTCCTAGCGTTGTTCCTGCTGTGGCACATGGTCCGCTTTTCGGCATTTTC
The DNA here is from genome assembly GCA_014621495.2 of Entosphenus tridentatus. Lineage (NCBI taxonomy): Eukaryota > Metazoa > Chordata > Hyperoartia > Petromyzontiformes > Petromyzontidae > Entosphenus > Entosphenus tridentatus. The sequence goes on along the minus strand of JAAXLI020001389.1, from coordinate 2,927 downwards.
TTCTCCATTTGGCTCAGTCCAGGGCATCTTCGGGGGATGCGTTGACCGTCTTCATGTCTTCTTTTATTCGATCCATCCATCGCTTCTTCGGACGTCCGCGTGGACGGCGGCCCTCTGGCTCAATACGCATGGCAGTCTTGGCCACTGATGACTCTTCACTTCGCATTATATGGCCATACCACCGAAGCCTTGCCTCAAGCATTTTGCCTGCAATGGGGGCCACACCAAGTCGCTTCCGAACGTCTTCATTCATGACACGATCCCATCGAGTCATTCCAAGGCTCCATCTGAGCATCCTCATCTCCATGGTATGGAGGGCTTGTTCGTGTACAGTTGTGGCTGGCCAGCACTCGGATCCATAGAGTGCCACCGGTCAGATGATGGTCTTGTAAATTTTTCCCTTCAGCCTATCCAGCATTTTCTGATCACAGAGGACTCCGGTGACTTGCCTCCACTTCATCCATGCTGCATTGACTCGTGACCTCACATCAGTCGTGATGCTTCCATCGGAGCTGATGGTGGAGCCCAGATACTTAAAGTCCATCACTTTCTTCAGATCTTCTCCGTCAATGCTGATGGTGCCGTCGGTTTGGGGGCCACACTCCATATACTCCGTCTTTTTGATGTTGAACCTCTTCCCGTTTTCGTCCAAACGTTCCTTCCACAGGCGCGTTTGTCTTTCCACATCTCCTCTCTCTTCATTTGAGAGTAGGACGTCATCCGCATAGAGAATTGACCATGGCAGGGGCGTGTGCAGGTCAGCAGTGATCGTGTCCATGCACAGGATAAACAGGAGTGGTGACAGGAACGATCCTTGGCCCTGTCACCACTCCTGTTAATCCTGTGCACCTATTACCATCATTAGGGGAAAAACGGTGATCCAATCTCCGACCCCCAGGAACAGGTTTGCATGTTTGCTGAGCACTTCTGTGAAGTCCTGGGGGAGGGGAAATCCCTTAGCCAGGAAAACATCGTGGCACAAAGTGGGGATGACCCTGCTGAGGCTGCAGTGCCTCAAATATTGGAAGAGGAACTCACCCCCTGTGAGTGCTATCTGTTGAGGCAGTACTGAAGGCGATCCAGAGTCTGAGACCAGGAAAGGCACCGGGCAGAGATGATCTCCCAAGCGAAATACTGAGGGAGGGTGGCGTTTGTGCACAGACTGCCCCACTTGACATCATAACAACAGTCTGGGCCATTGGACGGGTTCCGCAGGATTAGAAGGATGCCCTGGTGGTCTCCCTCTTTAAGAAGGGGGACAGCACAGACTGTAACAACTACAGGGGAATCTCACTCAGTGTGCCGGGAAAGGTCCTGGCAAGGATTATTCAACATCGCCTTGCTAGGCACTCTGAGGAGAGGCTTGCAGAGCCCCAATGCGGTTTCAGGACAGGACGGTCCTGCACAGATGCCATATTTTCTGTCCGTCTGCTACAGCAGAGGTGTAGAGAATTCCAGCAAGACCGACATCTCTGCTTCATTGACCTGGTCAAGGCCTATGATACCATCAGTAGGCCTGGGCTCTGGGTCGTTCTTCGTGCTATCGGAGTCCCTGACCCTCTGCTCATGATCATTAAGGACCTTCATGATGGTGAGCCGGCCCGGGTAAAACTACGTGGCCGGGAGCCAGAGTCATTCTTTGTTCACCTTGGGGTGCGACAGGGATGTCCTCTGGCTCCAACATTATTTAACATCTATTTCGACCACGTAGTTCGTGAAGCATTCAGTAGCTGTCCTGGAGGAATTTCCATCTGGTACAGATACAATGGGAGGCTAATCGATGCCTGGGTGCGGTCAAGGGATGGCTCCCTATTGGTTAACCACTTCATGTATGCCGACGACCTGGTAATTGCGGCTCACTCTGAGGAGGAGTTAGAGGCGCTGCTGCTGAAACTGGAGTGTGCCACCAAGAAGTGGGACCTTACCATCAGCCCCACCAAAACTAAGCACCTTCCTGGGTATTTTGTACCATCGGACACTCCACTCCCACAACTCCCAATTGGTGATAGGGCAGTTGTGGAGAGAGTGGAAAGTTTCCCATACCTTGGCAGTGTGCTCATGACCGGCTCCGGTTTAACAGCAGATGTCTCACTCCGAAACAGTCAAGCGGCAATATCTTTTCATCGGTTGCATAACGCTATGTGGAAGCTACCTGGTCTATCACTCCGCATGAAGCTTCAGGTCTTCTCGGCAACGGTCATTCCCTCCCTTCTCTACGCTTGCGAAACATGGACCCCCCTAATGGAACATCTTTGCCGGTTAGAAACATTTAAGCTGGCCTGCCTACGATCCATCCTGGGTTTAACCAGGCTGGATTGTGTGAGAAGCTCACAAATCCTTGAAAGATGTGGACAAAGTCCCATCGTTGAGCTACTCCGGCAGGCACGGCTGCGTTGTTTGGGTCATGTAGCGCGCCTGTCCAGTCACTGCATGCCTAAACAGCTTTTGTTCGGCCGGATCGAGGGGGCTAAACGGGTGCGGCATGGGATAAAGAAGAGATGGAGTGATGTAGTACAGGAGGACGTGGAGCTGAGTGGACTTGCCGATGACTGGTACCAGCGGTGTCAACATCGGCCTCTGTGGAGGAAGCTCGTGAAGGACACTACTGGGCAGTTGGAGGTAGTCACCCTCCAACAACTACGGAGGGCGGAGGAGCGATGCTCACATAAATGAGCGGAGCGCCGGGTGGCTAAAGCACAGCACGTTGGCACAGTAGGGGCACAGGTGGTGCATCAGCCAGTCATCTCAATCAGTCGACCTTTGGCATCTGGGTCTGCCCCGTGACCTCCTGCCAGCGGACGTTGGACACTTCACGTGGCCTCAAGGTGCACATAGCCTGGCACAAGCGTCGTGGTGATGTAACCGCCACTTAGTGGTGAATGGTGGTTGTTTTTGTTGCTGTTGTTGTGTGTGGGGTGGGTGGTGTG
>JAAXLI020001386.1:0-12387 GCA_014621495.2 Entosphenus tridentatus | reverse complement strand
CGTACGTAGCCAATCGTACGTAGCCAATCGTACGTAGCCAATCGTACTTAGCCAATCTTACGTAGCCAATCTTACGTAGCCAACCGCACTAATCGGAGGTGCGCGGGAAGGACAGCGAACTAAACGCGAAAGGCAGTTCTAAAGAAATGGGTTCACAATATATGTTTGGCTCCAGTGGCTTCCTAATATTGGAAGGAAGAGCGTTCCAGACGGCATGTGAAAGTGCACGATACGGTGACCGTCTTTGTTCGATAGCTAGCCAACAGCTGCTGCTGGGAGGCCGATGGAGTTCGCGTGGTGGTTTATGCTCATCAGCAAGGCATTGTGGTTCATTTGTGGCAAGCACTTTGTCTGTAGTGAGTGCGACCTTATGACGTATTCATTCGGCAACCGGAAGCCAACGCAACATTGGACAGACATGGTCAGATCTTGCAGAACCCGTCATGACATGTGCCAGAGAATTTTGTAAACGGAGTCGTGAGCTGCAATAATCGAGCCTTGTCGATACGATGCTAACCACCGCCGTGTTCGCTGTGTCACACTTCAACAGGTCTATTGTGTCGTAGAGGCCTGATGTGAAGCTTGCAGGGCCTGACGATAGTTTGCGCGCGGTGATAAAACGACACGGGGTCTGGTCGTGGATGGTGCCCGAGGCTCTGTAGGGGAGTAGAAAACTGAATCCTGGAGCTCGTGACCGCCACACGCGATCCTCCCACAACTTGTTTCGCCTGAACCTGAGTGCCAACAGCAGAACCTCCGAACTGTTCTGGATTAAGCAGCAGAACGTACGTGCACCGCTCGCGTGCACCGCTCGCGTGCACCGCTCGCGTGCAATATTCAAGGTTACCGAGGCTCTCCGTATCTAACTTGGACTTCACTGCGGTGTACAATTGTGTATTTTCATCAGCATATCGATGTAACTTGATGTCATGCAATGAGATGACATCGGTGATCGGAGAGACGTTTGTTGAAAATAAGAAGGGCCCAAAGACGGATCTCTGCGGTACGCTGACTAGGCACGGCACAGACGATGACTGATCGTCACCCGGCTTGACGAACTGTGATCGACCACGTAGGCACGACTCAATCCACTCCAGTGCCGTACCCGACACGCCGAACCTTGACCTTAGCCACCCGATGAGTATCTCGTGCTCGATGGTGTCGAAGGCGGCTGAGAGATCGAGGCTGACCAACGCTTCGGCGCACCGGTCCTCCGTGATCTTGTAGAGGTCATCCGTGATCTTGTAGAGGTCATCTGTGATCTTGTAGAGGTCATCCGTGATCTTGTAGAGGTCATCCGTGATCTTGTAGAGGTCATCCGTGATCTTGTAGAGGCCATCCGTGATCTTGTAGAGGCCATGATACTCCGACTGATGCTCCTACTGTTGTGGAGTGACTCATGCAGCCAGCTATGGCTGCAGAGTTTGGTGGTACATGTTGTTTACGTCGTTGATTGTGAAAATTCGGTCACAGTTCCTATGACCTGCACTGTTTCATTGACACCTCTGCCACTGATGTTGGCGCCAGGGTCTCGAGTTTCACATTGGTTCCAGGTTGATCAAACTCAGGTGGCAGACCAGGAGAATGCGTTGCCTTCTGTTACAACCTGCCGTCTTGATCGTCACTATTTCATCGGGAAAGAACGTCTCGAGTCCTGCGCACGGACCGGCTTGACGAGTTGATGGCTGCTTGGAGCCCAGCAGACGCTGCAGGACGTGTCGCAGAGCACGTCACGCGCGTCCTCACCTCCCCCCGTGCGCGTGTCTCTCTCTCTCCCTCCACGGCGCTCAGATCGCCAGCTTCCAGACGCAGCTGGTGCAGGCGGTGCAGCGGGCGCAGCGGGGGGGTGACGGCGGCGGCGGGTCGCGCGCGCCGGGCGAGGTGGGCGTGGAGGTGTGCGCCACGCTGGCCGTGCAGGACGCGCCGCTCCGCATCGACACCTACGTGGGCCTCGTGTCGCTCATCGGCAACGAGGCCCGGCTCGGATACTCCATGGCGCGGGGCCTCTTCGGCTTCTAGGCGAGGGCGGGCCCGGGCGATGGGCACCGCCAGTGACGCACGCGCGCACGCACTCAACGGAGACGCACACGCGCACGCACTCAACGGAGACTCACGCACGCACTCAACGGAGACTCACGCGCGCACTCAACGGAGACTCACACGCACTCAACGGAGACGCACACGCACTCACTTAATGGAGACGCACGCACTCAACGGAGACGCACCCGCACACACTCAACGGAGACTCACGCACGCACTCAACGGAGACTCACGCGCGCACTCAATGGAGACTCACGCACGCACTCAACGGAGACTCATGCGCGCACTCAACGGAGACTCACACGCACTCAACGGAGACTCACGCACGCACTCAACGGAGACTCACGCACGCACTCAACGGAGACTCATGCGCGCACTCAACGGAGACTCACACGCACTCAACGGAGACTCACGCACGCACTCAACGGAGACGCACCCGCACACACTCAACGGAGACTCACGCACGCACTCTCCGGAGACACGCACACATTGCAGACAAAGACACGCACGCACGCTGGAGACACACACAGATGGTAGTCACTGCCTGTCTCTGGTAGTGGTGTGGAGGTACCGCCTGACTCCCGGTTGGCGAACGTCTCCGGTGGTACCTCGCCGTAGCTGTGCGCCCCCAGCTGCTTGAGCCGGCGCCGCACGCTGTGCACTTTATCCACCATTGTCGCCCTCGCTCGCTCGCTCGCTCGCCCGCTCGCCCGCTCGCTTCACCGCCCTTTAGCGAGGAGGTGGCGTCGGCGGCGGTGGGCGTTCAAAGCCTCTGCGTAACCAGCGTCGGCCCTTCTCTTGCAAGCTGCCGGGCTAGCGCGTGACGAGAGTCGCTCCCTGGCTGACCGTGTGAATTGCCACGATTCGCGTGTCGCGTCGTCGTAGCTGAGAACGGGTTTCTTGGTGCCCGTGTTGTTCGTTTACTCCGCTTCGTTGATTCGGTGTGACCCAGTGTTGCTCAAAACTTGCTTGGCCCCCCCGCGGACTGCTCGGTCGATGGTGACCCACCCGGCCCCCCAACCCCTGGTGACAAAACGCATTCGCGTCTCTAAATTATTCATTTCACAGGGACGTCTTTGATTTTACGCAGCTGTAAGGTTTTTTTTTGTTGGGGGGGGGGGGGGGGGGGGGGGGAGGCCATTAAGATCTTGGGGTTAGGGTCGTTCAATTAGGGGTGTTCTCTGGTCTGCTGGTGAGACTAGGCCATAGCGAAGGCTGCTGCCTCTGGTGTCTCTGGTGTAGGCCAATCAGTTTCAAAGACGAGGCGTAGGTGAGAGAATGTTTGTGTGCATGGTCACCACATGTATTCTGTGCGTGCTTAATGCAGTGACTTGATTCTATTTTGTGTTTGAACATCTTAACACTCCTCGTGTTTTATTACTGCCAGAAAGGCTGAAACCTCTTCTTCTTTTTCACACTTTATCGGGGCAGTTTACCCGACTTTATTTTTGAACGAAATATAAGTGAAGTGTTAACTATTGTCATTATTTGCTGCGGATCGACTCGCGTTTGCATCGCAGCGCCATCCGTGGAACCACCTGGGGGACCGTCGCCAGTGGTTCCGGGGGGGGGGGACCGCACTCCGAGAGCCGCTGGGTTTAACCAATTCCGTTTTTATTTTTTGCGTGAGCGCGCGTCCGTCGACGTAGCAACTGAATATCGATCGGGGTGCGTGCATCGTGACTTGGCTTCAGCGGCACAGCGGGTGGGCGGTGTGCCGCTGGACTACAGCGCTGGTTTATTTAATGCTTCGTTACATATCTATATAATATTACAAGAACCCCCACCGGTTTGGGAAGTCGTGCGTGTGTGCGTGCGAGGAGTCTGTGACGCGGTCCAGCACGTGATTGGTACTCGCCAGGCGTGCAGGGCACGGCACTACGGGCGCGAGGCTGCGGTGAGACAAGGGGGGGGTGGGGGGGGGTGTTTGGATGGTGGCTCTACCAGGCAGGGTGCGGGCAAACCCTCAGATAAAAATTGCCCGGCTGTCTCCCAGGGTAGAATCGCAGACGTCAACGCAACACGACTTGGTACTAAAGTTGCACTGATGGTGAAACATCCTCGGGAGATAATTGTTTTTTTACCCTTCTATCTGGAAACAAAACTGACACCTTTTTACAAGGAGTCATGTTTGCATAGACCGCAATACCTGCAGTCATAATGCAAACAAAAATCATAACTCTGATAATGTGCACTGTCCCTGAAGTTGATTGGTCCACACCCGAGAGACAGCTTTCCTTAGAGCCTAGTCTCACATGGGTTGGACCAGATGACGCCAAAAGGCGCACAACTCAAAGACAATGCACCATCAGAGTATGAGAGCTCGGGGTAAGCATTTACACCATTGGAACCTCAGATAGAAGGGTCAAAAACCAGTTATCATATTTTTACTGGCAAATGACAAATGAGGTTCCAATGGTGTAAATCCTCGGGAGAGTTGACGTGAGTGGGCTGCGATGGCTCATGTGGAGGGGGAGGGCAAGGTCGCCAGAGCGCTGGCTGGGTCTCCCAAGTTTTTCGGAAATAATCCCGCACCTCCGATTAGCGCAGTTGGCTACGTACGGTGCGAAAGAAGTTCAACTTACACACGTACTTCTAGATTTGAAGCTTTCGTGACTGCAAGGATTCATACTCTTCGGTTTTTCGGTAAAGTAACGTAGGTAAAAAATAAAATAAAAATTAATAAAAATAAAAAATAAAATAAATTTTTATTTTAATTAATTTTAATTTTAAAGTCACGTAGGTAAAAATGAAATAAAAATTTATAAAAAATAAAATAAAAAATTATTTTATTTTTATTCATTTTAATTTCATTTTTTACCGACGTGACTTTACCGAAAGAACTAAGAGTGTGGCTTTGACACCGTTGGGAGTTTCTCGAGTTTGCAGCCTGCCCTGAGGTGTCGCCTTGCGAGAGCGGGCGATGCGGTCGGTCTGCTGCTCCGTCGAAGGAATTAAAGAGCGGTTGGCAAGGACCGCCTCCTCTCCTCCCCCCCACCCCTTCCCCCCCACCCCCTCCCTACCGTGACCGAGAAACTAGAGTCTGAGAGGTGAGGCCTTGGTCCTTTAGTAGGCAGGGCTGGGCCACCGATGCCAAAGTCGGATCCCAGGAGGGCGGCGGTGCGGGAGACCGACACGCCGACGAGTGCAGGGATTGTGACGGGGTGCGGGGAACGTGGAAGAGTGTGTGGGATTGTAACAGGGTGCGGGGAGGGAACGTCGCCAGCGCACACCCTTGTGGCAGTCCCGGTGGGATGAATGAGAGTGAACGACGATCATTTATGTCGAATCAATTCGAGATTCTCAATGAAAGTGAACGATAATCATTCGCGAGTTGACCTTCGGAGTGAATTCGTTCTCAAGGTTTTCTCAACGAAAGTGAACGAGAGGTGGAAGCGGCGTTGAGGTCGTCGGTGAGAGTGACGCTCGGCTTGCCGTTCTCGTCGTGGCTACTCGACGGCCGTGGGATTCCAACGGTGACGATCCCGCCACGGAGACAGCCCTCCGGCCATTTAGGATTTGCCCTCGGTGACCCGGATCAATGACGCAATCTCGGTGAACGTGACCGACCATCGTGTCGGATTTGACGCCTCGCCGCGGTGGCTGGGAGATGTTAGCGACCTCGCCTGGTACGCAGGAGGTCGTGGGTTCGATCCCGTCCCTGACGCCTGCTGCTGCTGTATATTTGGAGTTTGCGTATCTCTCATCATCATCACGGTGGCTAGGAGATGTTAACTCCCTCGCCTGGTACGCAGGAGGTCGTGGGTTCGATCCCGACCCTGATGCCTGCTGCTGTATATTTGGAGTTTGCGTCTCTCTCATCGTCATCACGGTGGCTAGGAGATGTTAACTCCCTCGCCCGGTACGCAGGAGGTCGTCGGTTCGATCCCGACCCTGATGCCTGCTGCTGATGTATATTTGGAGTTTGAGTGTCTCTCTCTACCCGTGATCGCGTGGATTTTTCTCCGGGCCCTCCGTTTTTTTTCCCTCCACATTCAGAATCGACGTCACCGCGCGTTCAGAGTATTTGGCTGCTGTACATTCCCACGTGATGATAAGCCACTTCGCTGGGCTGTCATTTGTGGCCAGGTCGCTTCTGAAACAGAGATATACAGCTCGGTGGGCCTTACATAGTTAAAATAACAAAAAAAACTGTCTAAGTTTAAAAAAAATAGATAGATCGTGTTGGATGAAAGCGACAGATTGTAAAACTTGCAGCGGATTTCCAAGTTTATCCCTGGGTTATGTTTTAACATTCCCCAGGTGTTCTGGATCATGTCCAGGCCGGCTCCGTGTTTGGACCGCCGCGTGACCAAGTTCGACCCGGTACGGCCCTTGAATTTTGACTCTCTGTGAGTTCGGGTGGAAGGCATTGACGTTTACTGATATCTGGCTGTGGCAATGCGTTTGAACAGTTCTGGTGAACCTTGCTGCTGGCCGAGGGATATGCCTGGGTTTGGTCTCCAGGGGAAAGAGGTGGCGTCCCTACTCTGCACACAGATTCATCACAATATGCACGTGTACTGGAGGAATCCGACGAGAGCTGTATTTGGCCACAGTGCATTGCCACGTGATGATACGCTGCCACCTGGTGGAGCTGTCATTTGTGGCCAGTTGGCGTCTGGGAAAGAAAAGAAAAGAGAGCTACTCAGCTCAGGGGGCCTCACGTGGTAAAATGAGAAAAGCAAAGTTAAACTATGAACTAAAATTCAACATCTTCTTGGAACCAAGAAGATGAATCCCTGCAGTCACGAAAGCTTTAAATCGAAATCAAATTCAACAATTAGTTTGTTTTTATTTAACCAGGTAAGGCCCACCGAGCCATGCAGCTCTTTTTAAATCCTTTATATTAAGTTCGCTTGCTTGCTTGCTTAGGACCGTGCAAATCTTTTGGTCGTTTTTTAACCCACTTCCCGTGATCCAATCGAGCTGACATTTTGCACACAGACTCGTTGTGCGTGACAATGCATTTTCGTGAAAATTTTTCAAAAATGTTGCCACTGTTTAGGAAAAAAAATAATGTTTAATTACCAATTGCTTAATGCTGCCAGACAATCATCTGACCCATAAGTGGCAGCCATCTCAAGCCAGAGAACGAGAGGACTCTAGCCGCCACGCATATAAAGGATTTATAGTGAAACATTTTGTTTTTACGGGTTAATTTTTTCAGAAGCGGCCTGGCACGGGGTTGGAACGTTACAACAAAGATAGAGGAGAAAGACAGTGCACAGTATAGGAAAGGTAAACACGTGACTTAAATATATATGTACAAAAAAACTAAACCATGTTCTATACTCGTTGGTTCTTTCGGTAAAGTCACGTAGGTATAAAATGATCATGATGATCATGATGATTGCTTGTGTTGCGATCGAAACGTCGTGATTTAATTTATTTTATTTTCTACTCTACGTGACTTTACCGAAAGAACCAAAGAGTATGGATCTCTGCAGTCACGAAAACTTCAAATCTAGATTGAACTACGTTCTATCTTGATAATAGGGTTTTTCCCATCCTTTTTTCTGGCAACAAAACCATGTTCTATCTTAGCAGCTAAAGCCCACTTGATGTATTAACTTATTTTTTCAGGAGCGACCAAAGGGAAGCTCATGGTACAAAACCCTGAGCTGCTCACTGATATAACCCCCCTCCCCCCCAAGGGCTTTGGAGAACCCCAGCTGTGACAATAGAAGTTCCAGTCGTGATGTTAACCACAGCGGCCGCTCGCACCGCGCCACGCCGATCGATCGGATGTCGCTCTCATTTGGCGGTGTTGGGTGATTGTGCGATGGGGTCAAACGAAAACAGCAACCACGACAACCACCACAGCAACACACGCACACAATCGGTGATGCATAAACCCGCGGTGGGTGGAATCGTCTGGAGCAGCAAAGGGAGACGGATGCTGCCCGGCACAACGGGGGGGGGGGGGGTGGGTATCGTTGTCGTCTGTGTGTTGGGAACATCGTGGGAAGCCGTGAAGCCGGCGACACGAGTTCGATTCCCGCTCACGACCAACAGCGGATGTTTCAACCGGTCCTGGGCCTCCCCTAGGACGACTCGGCCTCAAATGAGTACCTGGTGTGCGGTTGTGTAAACATCGGCACCGGGGAGACAAAGGCGGGCAGGCGGGCGTGGTACTGGCCATGCCACCGAATCGTGAACCGTGCACGGCCTTAATAAGGTACTTGCTCAAGCACTTTCCTCCAAGGCTGGTGGAGGCTACACTGGGGATGTTTGTCTTTGTGACTGGCGGTGTGTGGGTCGGGTGGACGCGATAGGCCGGGAGCGTGCGAGCAGTGGGCCCGTGTTGCACCCCCTGGGTTTACTGCCGCCCCCCCCCCCTAGCTTGACCCCTCCCCTAGCTTGACCCCCCCGCCCCTGGGTTGACCCCTCCCTGGATTGACCCGCCCCTGGATTGACCCGCCCCTGGGTTGACCCGCCCCTGGGTTGACCCCCCCCCCCCACTCCTCTGGGTTGACTCCTACCCTGGGTTGTCCCCCTTGTGTTGATCGCCCCCCTACCCTGGATTGACCCCCTCCCCGGGTTGATCCCTCCCCCAACTGGGTTGACCCATCCCTGGGTTGACCCGTCCCTGGGTTGACCCGCCCCTGGGTTGACCCCCCCCACCCTCCGGGTTGACCCCCCCCTCCCCTGGGTTGAACCCCCCCTCCCCCGGGTTGACCCCTGGGTGATCGAGTATACGCCGTGACCCCTGCTGCCTTGTCATGTGTGTGTGTGTGCGCGCGCATATAAAGTGTAAACGTGCTCCTGCGGCGTCCGACTGCGTCATTCCGCGGACTTCCCCGTCTCGTCATGGCGCGCGCAACATCTGCCGCTGGCCGCCTTGAAAGGCGACAAGAGGCCGGAGTGGTTGAGTCGACACACCTCCTGAAGTTTACATCGCAATCGGATTCTGGCTACGAAGCTCTTAATAATTCTAGATTTGAAGTTTTCGTGACTGCAAGGATTCATACTTTTTGTTTTTTTCGGTAAAGTCACGTAGGTTAAAAAATTATAAAATTATTAAATTAATTAAATGACGACGTTTTAGAGGCAACACAAGCTTTCGTCTTCAGGTGGAACCGTCACAGCAAAATGACTGCACCTGAAGACGGAAGCCTGCGTTGCCTCCGAAACGTCGTGATTTCATTTATTTTATTTCAATTTTTTTACCTACGTGACTTGACCGAGAAAACCAAAGAGTACGAAGCTCTTCTTCGCAGATGTGCCCAGTCGGAGCGGATCAAACAATACAATAGGAGTGTAAAGTATAGTGAAGGTAAGCAAATCACGAAAAATAAATGTAATAAACAAAGCTGAATTTTTTATTTTACCAGGTAAAGCCCACTGAGCTATCTCGCTTTTTACTGGTATGAACCTCCTGGTTACACCAGCCCACAGGGGATTATTGTGTCCGTCGTGCAGGGAGGGGCTGGGTGGGGAGGGTGGGGAGGGGCTGGATGGGGAGGGGCTGGGTAGGGGCTGGGTGGACGGGGCTGGTCACCCCGGGGTGCCCTTATAAAACTCAACGTTTAACCTACTCAAGCCGGCTTGTGCCCGCCCTCAGTCGGGCATATTTGCGGAATACACCACACCGCCGTTGACCCTGGCCATTGACCGAGCAACCAAACGTTCCTACCAGCTCCCTCCTCCGCAGGAATGTGTTTTCAGAAACGACCTGGCCACAAAACGAAGTGGCTTATGTGGAAATGTATAGCAGCTAGGCAGTGATGCCATCAACCGTGCCACGGTGTCGAGATGTTAACTGCCTTGCCTGGTATACAGGAGGTCGTGGGTTCGATCCTGACCCTGATGCCTGCTGTATATTTGGAGTTTGCGGTGTCTCTCTCCCCCCGTGGTCGCGTGGATTTTTCTCCAGGTCCTCCGGTTTTCCCCTCCGCATTTAGAACCGATGTGCGTTTTGAGTATTTGGTTGCTATAAATTATTTCCACTTGATAACTCACTTAATTGAGATATCATTTGTGTCCAAGTCGCTTCTGAAAAAGAGCTATGTAGCTCAGTGGGTCTTATCTGGTAAAATGAAATAAAATAAAAAATATAGTTCAGTTTTATCATCGCCAGGCCAATGCTGCAACACATCTTCATACCATGGACATTTAAATGCACAAGACATCGTGGTGCGATTGTGACCATGTGACACACACGATGGAATAACCTCACAGAGACAGAGACCCATAGAGATGCATAGAGACACGACGTACATTAAAGACAATCCTTTTTAAACTTTTTTGGGATTGTCAGATTTCGCACAATTTTGAATCAAAACGCATTCAACGTAGCTGCAACAAAGTGTAACCACCCAGTCCCGTCCCTTGGCATCTCCACGCTGCTGTCTTGGTCATTTAAACTGACTCTTAAAATGACTAAAGTATAAGTGTGAAAGTCCCGCCACCACCTCATAGTTGTGTTTTTGTGTAATTGTGGAATGGTTTTGTAATGAGAGCGCCATCTTCTGTATTATATGGGGCATTACTTGTTATAGTTTATCGGAGGGTTTATATCTGGAGCAAAGGTGGGGGGGGGGGGATCCACCCGGGAAGCCTCCGGAGCGTTCCCGAAAGTTCCAGGAGGGGGCGTGGCCAGAGGCGGGGCTTAGCCGCCGGGGAGCGAATATAAGCGGGGGCCGGAGCACGGTGCGGGGTCGGCGTTGCAGATCAAGAGGAGCTCCCCGTTGCTGCTGCCCCGTTGCTGCTGCCCCGTCGCTGCTGCCCCGTCGCTGCTGCCCCGTCGCTGCTGCTGCCCCGCCATCTCCATCGGCCACATGGCGGCTCGACCTCCAGCCGCTCAACCGCTCCCGAGCGCGCCGTCAGCCGGCGGCGTGTTAGCGAGCGGGGCGAGCGCCACGTGGCGCGGGGCAGCGAAGTCGCCTGGGCGGCGTAACATCCGGAGTGAGAGAGAGAGAGACAAGCTGTACCGAAGATTTATTAATAAACAACGTCAAGTTCTTACCGTGTCGGAGCCACTTATTACAGTTTTATGCGGCGTTCTTCATTGCAAGTGTAGTGAGTCCAACTGAGTCGCAGACATCGTCTTGGGAGCAACACTATTTATTTCAGTAACTCAACATAACAACACAACCTACACTTGGGTGTTGAATGTTCATCTAGTCACGCTACGGCAGAACTAGAAACGGTTCGCTATCCCGGCCAGGACCAAGAGCTGGGTCCCAGACCGCGTGGCTGGAGGCTTTTCCCCGACGTGGATCTTCATCACCAGCAACACGAAGAACCCCGAGCCCCTCACAGGGCCCCCGTTATATTGGCCTGGGCTGGGGCTGGCTCCGCCCCTCGCTCCGCCCCTCGCTCCGCCCCTCGCCCCGCCCACCTTCTAGATCTCTCTGGCTCTTTCCCAAAGGCTCCCGAGAGCTCCTTTGGACCACGTGACCACCCAGCGGCCCCGTCCACCGGTGGCCCCCCTCCAATATCATCCGGTCACGTGTCGGCAGGTTAACCAGCATCACCCTGGCTGGCTGACGCTCCCTCCCGCTCCCTCACCGGGAGCCCGCACCGCACACTGTACGTGGTGCCTCCGCGCTGAGCAGCGCTCACCCAGCCCCGCTAGGGCTGGTGGTGCTACGCCCAGTAAGCAGGCTACACGTAATGCCAACACACTCTTTGCCGTGGCTTCGTAAGCACGGCACCACAGTGACAAGCACAGTCGCTACACAAGGCCCACGGGGCCACTGGCGGCCCCTGGTGGCCCCTGGGTGGCCTTCAGTGCGGCCCGTGACGTAAGGCCCCCCGCCCCGACAATCCACAACGATCATGGGACCTCCTTTGCCAGTACCAAAATATACCAATAGGGTTTTTCCCCTTTTTTCTGGCAACAAAACTGACACCTTTTGCAAGGAATCATGTCTACATTAACCGCAATACTTGCAGTCAAATGCAAACAAAAATACAATACTCTGGTAATTTATGCATTGTCTTTGAAACTGATTGGTCCACACCAGAGACAGCTTTCTTTGGAGCCTCGTCTCATACGGTGTTCGACTAGATGACGCCAAAAGGCGCACAGTTCAAGACAACGCACTACCAGAGTAATAAGGGATCGGGGTAAGCAGCTACATCATGGGACCTCCTTTGCCAGTACCAAAATATACCAATAGTGACAACACCACCCATCATCATCGCGCTGCTGTCAAACCCCCCAATGGTGTCAAATATTGTGTGGCGGCCCTCACACTGATGGTGTCTTTTCGGAGAAAATGCCCCCCTCTGAAATGTTGTGAAGAACACCGGTTTCATGTCTGCCGGTCGAGTCGCCCCCGGAAAAAGACCTTAGCTCAATGGACTTGGGGAAGCACGCTCCTGATGCTGAACTTA
>JAAXLI020001383.1:6272-59665 GCA_014621495.2 Entosphenus tridentatus | reverse complement strand
CATCTGGTCCAACACCAATGGGGACTAGGCTCTAAAGAAAGCCGTCTCGGGTGTGGACCAATCAACTTCAAGGACAGTGCATGTTATTATCATTATCAGAGTTGCTTCTTTTTGTTTGCTTTTTTGACTACTTGTGTTGTGGTCATTGCAAACATGATGCCTTGAATAAAGGTGTCAGTTTTGTACCAGTTAAAAGGGTAAAAACCTACTATTAGAGCTGTTTATATTATATATTTATTTATGCACAACAGTCAGACAGGCAGTCAGACAGACAGACAAAAAATCCCTGGTGGGCATTGTTGTATATGTGCCGGATTATGAAATTTTGATAAAAATAATAAAAATTAATAAAAGAAAATAAAAAAATCGTAAATCGCATAAATTATGTTAATGTATGTAATTATATGCATAAATTATGATAATCGCGGAGATAATCGTAGTAATTTATGCGAACGCTTGCGATTATGTTAATGTATACAGTTATGATAATTAGGCTTAGCTTCGTTATCCAGAGTTGTATCAATCGGGATAAAACGATTATCTTTGATTAAACATTTACTGATTATCTTAGTGTGTTTATGTTATGTTAGGTCTCCAAATTCATATCTCATCGCAGGATACAGTTCTTATGAATAAGACAGTTTTGCATGGACTTGGAAAGAAACACTCGACATACTTCTGTTTTAAGCAATTTTAATTCTAAACAAACATATGACACTCTAACATGCAAAGGCTAAAGTATACGTCAATAGATTCATCGGCAAGATTATATGTTAACGAAATGTTTGACAATAGTGGGTGGGTGCGTGTGTTCAAAGAAACAGGTTTGACACGATATTCTCTCTCTGTAACGTATCGATTCGCAATGAGGATTTCGAGAGTTTTAGTTTGCATCGATGAATCTATTGGTCGTTTATGCGATAAGAGAAACGAAAATAAAAAGGCAAGAAAAACTTCAAACTCTTATAACCGACCGTTTCTTAATTACTCAGAGGGCCACGATTCCTCACGGCCAGCTGGTGTTCCAACTTAATAATTAGTCTTCTGATGATTGTCTAGGGTGGGTCCCATTGTGAGAGAGGTGGATTGTCTCTTGGATAAATTCTTGCATGCCCCGCGGAAAGTAGCTGTGTGTGTGTATGTGCTTCCTTGAGTCTGTGAGTAGGGGAGGTGATACGACCGATTCGGAGATTTCCTCTCGCCCGTGCGGGTTGCAGCCGCGACTTTCTCCGCTTGGAGGTGAGCGGTGTCGGCCCACTGCTGTTCGTGGAGAGACTTGCCCGCTGGGTGGTGACCGGCGGCGCTTAGCAGTGCTTGGCGGCCCTCGACGCAGGCACCCATACTCTGTGACTCTGACGGCGCTGTGGCGCGTTCTTTGTAGCTGACGGCGCGGTGGCGCGTTCTTGTAGCTGACGGCGCGGTGGCGCGTTCTCTGTAGCTGACGGCGCGGTGGCGCGTTCTTGTAGCTGACGGCGCGGTGGCGCGTTCTTGTAGCTGACGGCGCGGTGGCGCGTTCTTGTAGCTGACGGCGCGGTGGCGCGTTCTTGTAGCTGACGGCGCGGTGGCACGTTCTCTCTCTCCACTGCTGGAAGACGAGTCGGTTCTCGTTGGTGCAGGTCGATCTGTGCGTGTGTATTAAGCGCATGCGCTGGCGCTGTCCTCTTCCTCACGGCCGTTCGATCAGGCTTTCTCCACTGCTTCATGCTCTCTGCTTTGCTCGCTTGGTCGACGCTAGGCGATCTCCGCCCTTTCTCCAGGTTGCTTGCTGGTTGGACGTTGGGTGTCTTCGTTGGCTCGAGAGTGATAACTGGAATCTCCGTCAGTTTCACTCGCAGCTCGGCGGCTCAGTGTAGCGATTCTTCTTAGGTGGTGCAGACCTCAGCTTGTCAATGCACGTCGCTACTCCGCGAACATCGCCATTCTGGATGACGGAAGAGCTCCTTCGTTGGCGGCGACGAGATGAGATGGGGGCTGAGCCCCGGTGGCGTACCCCGGTGGTATATCGTTGTTGGGATTTTGCCTTGGCTTATATCGGGAAAATCCACTGTTTTTTTTTCGAGTTGTTCAAAGGCCGGAACCATATATTTCTTTTTTTTATTGTGTGCGTGGACACATCGGCGTCCGTGTGTGTCGTGTGTGTGTCCGTCCGTGTGTGTCGTGTGTGTGTCCGTATGTGCGATTTATTGGAGGAATAAGGTTCTTCAAAGAGACAGCTGTCCGTAATAATTCTGGAAAGAGGGGGGGTTTCTCGCGAAACGGCGTCACATGTGAGTCATCCGACGAAAACCGGACTGACATTCGCGTTCGCCCCGAGATTTACATCATCATAATCAACGTTTTGGGCTTGGATTATGAATAATATTGGTCGCGAAAGCCTACGCGTTAAGCGAGTTCTATAATCCCTTCCCTCGCTCTGGGCGTTTATCCTTTGTTTCACACAGCTTTAAGTTGTTCGTTTTGGTTTGGAAGTTAACATGAGACTCACTTTGCTGCTTAGTATTATTGTAATTTGATTGTAAGTGATTCAAGGTATGTTGTAGCCGTGTTCACGGTATTTCAATCGTGGTTTGATTTCTTTATGGGGAGATGTTATTTGCTTGTGTGCGCAAATCTTGCTGTCCGTGCTGCGGGGAGACAAAGACGGCTGTGCTCCATCGTTGGAGCACACTGCGCGTGTGTTTTATTTTTTTATAGAGGCATCTGTTGATTTCCTTTCTCGAGCCGTTGCCCGCTCGCCATGAACTTTTATGAGGGCCATTTCCCTGCTTTGTTTGTGCCTGCTCTGTGGCCGTTCCTCTCGGGAAGACAAAGACGGTTGTGAGCCTCCTTCCCCTGGAGTGTTGCATGTTGGTTAATTATGATAGACTTCTCCGCCCTTAACTCTCCTAGGAGATCCACTCTAATTTAGTACTTATTATTTGACTTAGCCTGTTATTATTTTATCTGATATCCCGGGGCTAGGGAATTTGGTTGTTTTTTGGGCTTAGGAGCGACCCTGACTGCCATAATTATTCTTTGATGCTTCGGTCAGGCCGCGTTGAAATTATGAAAGGTAAATAATGTCAGTATTGAATTAACAAATGAGGATTCACGACCCTGGTGCAGACTGTAGTCTGGTTTCCAATTGAAGCGAGGATAGATAATGTTTGCTTAATCTTCATGGCTAAGTTGGTAACTTGTATAACTAATATGGCTCGAAAACCCGTCTGTGCTTTCTTGTTGCTACTTCTATTTTTTTTGCCGTTAAGAATATAATTATATGTGTCTAGTGGTGCCTGTTTCTTGTATTGTGAGGGGGCCTTTTGAAGTGTGGGTGTTGTCCTAACACCCTCTTGCACCCCCCCCCCCCCCCCCTTTTTCCTTGTGTGAAATTCGGAGAGGTTTTATGATATTTGATGGCTGTCTCTTTCATGCTTTCTGGCCTTTTGAAGCGAGGTGTGCACGCATCTGTTGTGGAAGTGGGGAAACGGGTTTTTCGCTCGTCTTTGTTTGCTACCAAGTTTCCCCTGTGTCTATTAAAAAATTATATATATTGGCAGAATTATTCTTAATATTATTTTTTTTACAAAGGGGTATAGATACAACAGCAGTGTGGAACATTGTTCCTACCTGTAAAATGTAACCCTGCAGGAAGGCCTCTACGATCGATCCTGCCGATTGGTCCGCTAGCGGCCATGCCATAGGCCACCGAGTGAGGTACTCTGCTGGGGACAGTACCCGGCTGCCGTACGCGACGGCCCTTTCAACTCCGTCAATCGTCTGCGACAATACAGCGCCGATGCCCGTGTCACTGGCATCGGTGTCCAAAATAAACATTTCTGCAAAATTTGGATATCCGAGCGGCGGTGCGTCAGCCAAAGCATCCCGGAGCGTCTCAAACGAACGCTCTTCCTCGTCACCCCATATAAACTTTTTGCCCTTAGCAGCCAGCGTGTGCAGTGGCCTCGCAATCGACGCAAAGTTTTTAACAAATCGACGGTAGTATGACGCAAATCCCACGAAGCTACGAACTTCCGACACTGTCTTAGGCACTGGCCACGCACGTACACAACTGGTTTTCTCCGGGTCTGTGGCGACCCCCACTTTACTGACACATGCCCTAAGTATTTAACAGATGTTCTCAACAAATGGCATTTCTGGGGTTTAAATTTCAAATTGGCATCCCGTACCCTGCCAAATACCGCCCGTAGCCCCTGCAAGTGTCCCTCAAAATCCTTACTGAACACAATGACATCGTCAAGGTATATCAAACATGACTCCCACTTCAATCCGGACAATACAAGTTCCATCAATCTTTGAAAAGTGGCTGGTGTGGAGTGCAGCCCCATCGGTAGTACGTTAAATTGGAACAACCCTTGCGGCGTGCGGAAGGCCGTCTTCGGTTTAGATTCCTCGTCCAAGGGCAATTGGCAAAAGCCTGACAAAAGATCCAAAGTGGAGAAAAATTTCGCACCGGACAAAGCGTCCAATGAGTCATCAATGCGCGGGAGCGGGTATGCATCCGCAACCGAAACCTTATTCAATTTCCGGTAATCCACACAAAATCGCAGAGAACCATCCCGTTTTTTAACCAATACGATTGGAGCCCCCCATGGGCTGGAAGAAGGAAAGACGATATTTTGTTGCAACATCTCATCCACTGTTTTCCGAATGCAATCCTTCTCCAGCGGGCTCACCTGGTGAGGATTTAATCGAATTGGGGGTGCATCCCTAGTATCAATATGATGCCGCAACAGGGACGTGCGACCGACATCAAATTTCCCTGAACTGAAAACGTCCCTGAATTCCCAAAGCAACCCCCTTAGACGCGACCGCTGCTCGGGTGTCAAATCGTCGTTGCAATCGTACAAATCGCGAAACCAGCCCGGCTCCTCCTCATCCCGTGGCAGCGTGTCTCCTGCCCCAGCAGCCAAGCACACATCCCCTTCCAAGTCCCGTGCAACCGACGCATGCGCCAACGTAGTCCCCTCTTGAATGACGACTGACTCGTGCCCCGTATTTACAATCTGAATGAATGGTTCGCACCGTCACTGGCACCATCGTAAAAGCACCCACCAAGGAGGGCGTTCGTGCCACGGCATTTGACGGTGTCAACAGAATTCCTTCCTCCAAGTTACCCATTGACAGCCCTTTTTTCAACTGTAATGGCACAAGCATCTGTGTCGCAGGTGGAACGCACACCATGTGGATAACCACCACCTGAACCACAGCGTTAACACGAGCAAATTTAGATGGAGTTCCCAAAAATGTAAGGCACTTCCCCGATGGCAATTCCAATCATCCCTTCTCAATCGAAATTTTAATTGGCATCTTTTCCAAAAAATCTGTGCCCAACAAACATGGCACGGCCAGAACAGACGAAACCAAAACGTATCCTGTTACGCACACCTCTCCAACTTGTATCGTTGCAAGTACTCGACCCAAAATTCCCAAACTGCCCCTATTTGCCACTATACATGGGCCATCCACCGGTTCCAAAACATGGGGTGAAGTTGGTAATAATCGGAAGGTTTGCAAGGAAATGAGGGTCGCAGAAGCCCCCGTATTGACGATAACTCGAACCTGAACCCCTTGAACAAGCGCCATCACATCCGACGATGAGCCAATGCACCCCATACAGCATTCCCATGTGAGTCATACGAAGGAGGATCAACAGTGTGTGGTGTCGCGGATGGGTGAGGTGTAGGATACGGCCGTGTATTGCATGTGTCGCGACTCGCCTGATAATCCTGTGATGGGAAGAGTCCGCGGTTGTAGCCTCCTGATGACCGCGGGAAGACGCCTCTCCATCTCCAGCAGTCCCGTGCGAAGTGTCCTCGACGGCCGCACTCGTAGCACGTCAGCGGACCACTGCGTCCGAACGTCGCGGGGCAGCGAGGCGGGCCCCCAAGCGGCCGCGCGGCCGCTGCCGTCAGCGACCCTGGCTCCAACTCCGACAGGCCCCCGGCTGCGCCGGCGCACACCACCAGAGGCTGTGGTGTCACCGCCGCCGGTTCTTCGCGAAGATCCAGGTTGGCCTGGATGTTCCTGGCAATCGGCAAAGATGACCTGTCGTCGTCACTGTTGCTGGGAAGTGAGATAACGACTCGTAGCTCTTTTGCCATCTGCAACAGCTTCTCCTGGGCCAAGGAATCAAGAGCGGCCTGATCCATCGCCGGGTAAGCCGCTTGGCCGAGGGTCAATAGCGCACTGCGATATGCGAGGGGAGATTCTGTCTCCGCCCGCCGTCTCAAATGAAACTTGCGCTTGGCGACCCATCGCGGTTCGTAAATGTCCTGCATCGCCGTGAATGTCTCCGCCAACGACAAGCGAACCCCCCCAGGGAGGCTGTAGAACGTCGCCAGCGCATCGTCGTCCAAGCCGTCGGTAGAGCTCATAGCGCTTCAGCTTCCGTCCACCTGAGCGACTCGTACGCTGCCCGAAACCGTCGTGTAAACGCCGTCCAGTCGCCAACTCGAACCTCAAAGCATTCCACGTGCAGTCGGCGTCGCGTGCTCGAAGTAAGCGACTCCGGCTCCTCTTCGTTGTCCAGCTCTGCACCTGGCGCATCGGGAGATACAGCCGCGCCACCGGCCTCCGCAGATGTGATGAGCTTGTGTGGCAGCTGATCCGATCCCGTCGGCGCCGTCCGTATCGTTTACATAAACTATTCAAATTCTTTCGTGAGCACTGCCATCCTGACCTCCCATGCAGCCATCGCAGCTCTCCATACGTGAGGCGGGCTCGGCTTATCCTCGTCGTTCGGATTGCCCTCGTCCCATGGCGGCGCCCCATCAGCCGCGTCCGCCGGGGGAGCGGGTACCTCCAACCCCGACGGGGGTATCACGTCCGCGTCTCTGCTGTCGGCCGACGAGGCCGCCGGTAAGTTCTTCTCTTTTGCCACTTTCTTGGACATGTCGGCGTAGTTCTGTTAGATCACTTCTGACTCCAGTTGTAGGACTCGTACTGACGCGACAGCTTCTTTGTCTTTCTCGTCTCTTTTATTAACGCATATAGTTCACATCTCCTCCGTCGTCACCACTCCATGTTTCTCCGTTCCCTTCAATGCACAACTCCTTATCAACATCACTCCATGTCTCTCCATTCGCTGGCTCCGCTGGCTCCGCTGGCTCCGCTCGCTCTCCCTCTGTTCCTCTCCTCCAGCGACCTCCCTCTCTGCTCTCTCTCTCTCTCTCCAGCTCGATCGCTTTTTATCCCCCTGCCGTCTCACTCCATCGTAGCTTCTCTACCAAGGTCCGTTACTCCGCTGCTATCCGATACTGTATTCTCTTGTCTGTTGCTATCGTATCTATACTCTCTTGTCCGCTGCTATCGTATCTATACTCTCTTGTCTGCTGCTATCGTATCTATATTCCCTTCTCTCCGTCTCTGTCCCGGGCTCCAACTCTGACTCCAACTCCAACTCCCGTTTCTCCACCACGCTCTCTGCCTTCATCCCCGAACCAATTAGCCCCAATTAATTATGTCATCCCCCGCTCCTCCCGTCGCCCCCAGGCCCCCAGCCTCACGTGATGTTGTAGTTGTAGACACCCCGACGCCGGTCCCAGACACTTACCCTCTCGACCAATCACCGGCCCGCGTCCTCAGTTACCCCTAACACCTGCGGCGTCCCTTAATTACATCACCCCCTTAATTTGCACAACAACAACCGTATGGCGCCTGGCCCCCTGTGTCCCCGGTTGCCCTCACTGTCCGCCGCGCGTCCGTATCACAACCAAACGCGTGACGCGTGTTATCTCAAGTCCTACATACCCATGTAACCTGTCCTGTGGGGGTCGGCCAATCTCCTGGCACCGGGAATCCATGGGACTCTCCCCCTAGGGGCATTTAGGATTAAAACCCGAAATGCCAGGCAACCACCCGCCAGGACACTACGTGGGTGCGCTGCGTGCAGGTGTGTGATTAGTGCGGGGGGCGGGAGGTAGTCCCAGCGCTTGTGGAGTTGCTCTGTGGTCATGGCACCACTGCTCTTATTAACACTATCCCTAAGGACATGTTGTATTGCAGGCCGGGGCCACACTCGGTAAAGATACATGCCTGCGCACACAGCAGCTGCAGTTAGCAAAAGACCGTGAAACGCGCTGCCACCTGCAAACACCAGCAGCAAATGCAGGGCGCCCGACCCATATGGAGCCCCCCTTCTACTCGGCAGGCTCTAAGGTATGGCTGCATACCCCGTGTGTAGGAGCTGGACAGGTGGGGGAGCTGACCACCTACTGGCGCGGACCCTGGACCATGGTGCGGCAGATCTCCTGCTGGACGGTGCTGATCCAGGGCGGGGAGAGGGGCCGAGAGACGGTGGTCAATGTCCGCCGATTAAAACCATGGAGGGCAGCCCCGGTGAGAGAGGCTCCCGCCGTGCGGGTACCCCGAAATCCCGGGATCCCCGCGCCCCCCATACTCGGGGGCTTTGCACCGTATATTGGCCCCGCGGGACCCCAACCCACAGGAGGCCCCGGAACGGCCAGGAGGCGGCGGGGGCGGCAGCCCCTAAACCCCTCTGCCCCTGAGTTTGTTCCCCAGCCCGCAGATGCCGAGGGACGGGAGGAGATTTTGGAGTGAAGAAGGAGACCGCCGCGGGAGCCCCAGAGAACGGAGCCACCACCCACGAGACCGGCAACGAGGGCCGGGTGAGTCCTGCGGACTCCGCGGCGCTACCTCGTGGGGGCGGCCCAGGCGAGGTGCTCCTGTCAACCCAGGATGGGGACGGGCACCTCGGGTGGCTATGTGGTGCCGCAACTCTGCTACTCCCTCCCAACCCCGCACACGAACACACACACATACCCCCACATAGGGCCTCGTAGGGGGGTCACTTGGCACCCTGGGTTTTTACCTGAGAGCCCCCTCATGGGGATGTCTCATTGTTTCTCAGTGCCTTTCTCAGTGCCAGGAGATTGGCCGACCCACCCCCAGGCCGAATTGCACTGCGGCCCCGTGGATTAACGTAAAATTGTATTGCCACGGCGAGCTCACTGAAACACCGTGGTGAGCACACACTGAACGCAGGGGAATAGGGCCATGGGGAGAGCCAAAAACGCCTAGCGAGCTGGCTCAAGCAAAAGAAGGAACGCAACGGCAACGCGCACGAGCAGGTGGGAGGGAAGTTCATAAAAAAAAGGGACGGACACGTAGACAATGGGTTAGGAAGCAAAAGGAGCTGAGCAGCAGCATTAGAGGGGAGAGGGATAGCGCAAGGGCTCCAAGAGGGTCTGGTTAGAGATATGGGAGGATGGTTTCGGTACAGCTAGGTGAGCCGCTGCTCGCTAGATGGTTTTTGCTCCAGGCCACGTAGGGCTTTTCTTCAGGAACTCCAATAATAAACTTTAGCAGAGCAACGACGCCGCATGGTTTCTGTGTGTGTGTGGAGAGAGCGTAGGGGTGGTATGAGTACGTGCCGACGTGTTAAGAGCGCGGGTAATCAGTTCTAAAACGATCGTTAACGTTTGCGTGCGTGCGATAGCGAGCGTATTTACCTATCGCGTTTGTACAGGGGATTAACGCGCGAATATTATCATCAATAGGATCGCCTGTGCCCACGCGCATG
Organism: Entosphenus tridentatus; assembly: GCA_014621495.2. Taxonomy (NCBI): domain Eukaryota; kingdom Metazoa; phylum Chordata; class Hyperoartia; order Petromyzontiformes; family Petromyzontidae; genus Entosphenus; species Entosphenus tridentatus. The sequence continues at coordinate 50,121 of JAAXLI020001383.1, read as the reverse complement.
CATATTTACCTAGCGCGTTTTATGCAGGGTGTTTACGTGGCGGCGATTGCATTAAGGGGTCGGCATGGTGCGTAATATGGGCGTGTATGCGAGGCTGCGCTGCGCAGTAACCCATTACCTGCGGCAACGCTCGCGCAGCAGCCGCGCTATTTTTAGCGCATACACGTGGTGGGCAGCAGGTCCGGTTGTGCGCGTGCACGCAGCCCCGCAGCGTGAGTGGTGGTTTACGCGGAGGGTGGGAGGTAGAATAACGCGAGGCGGTGGAGAGCCAGCCACGAGCCATGTCCCACAGAGAGGACGCTGGTGCACGGGGGCCGATCACCCGATCGGCGGCAGCTCGGCGCGAAGGGGAGGAGGTGCAAGAGGGAGGGGAGGAGGAAAGCATCAGCCCCCACACTCTCTACATACGGCGTCTCACGGATACTGTGAGTCGAGAAGAGACTTCTCCCTGGCGCGCTCATGAAGAACCTCCTGTTTACGCCCCCAGGGCCCTCTCTATAGCATATCCCAAGGCCTGGGTCATGTGATTCCACACAGCGAATTACACGCTCCCGAGGGGTTTAAGTCACCCCTCCCTCTGACACCACTAGGGTCTGTCCCCTTGCCCCACCCTCCTTACCCCGCTGAATGTTAATTCATTGCAGCTAACATGGAAGGGTTTACATTGTTACGCTAATAACCAATTCAGGGGTTGGTGGCAGGAGGCCTGAGGGAGGAGGTGGCCGGAGTAGGAGGAGGCCAGAGGAGGAGGCCAATCTCCTAGCATCGGGAAACTATTGGATATTCCTCATTAGAAACCTCGGATTAGAACTCGACTGCCAGGCGATCCAACACCAGGACACTACGTGTGTGCTTCATGTGTGTATTGAGTGTGGGGGTCGGAGGGGGGGGGTCGCGGCATCTGCAGTGTGGTTTTGAGGCCGTGACACCACACAGCCCCCCGAGGTGCCCTTCCCTGTCCCGTGCTGACTGGAGCACCTCACCTGGATTGCTCCAATCAGGTAGCGCCACAGAGTTAGTGGGATCCACCCAGTTTTCGTTGCTGGTCTAGCGGGTGGGGTCTCAGCTTCACCAGGCCCTGACGGAGGCTATGCCTCCATCCCAGAGGCTCCTTCTGCCCTCCAACATCACCTGTCTGGTGAACAAACTCATGTGCAGAGGAGTTAAGGTGCCGCCGTGCCCACCGCCTCCTTACTGGACCTGATGGGGGCTCGGGCCTAGTGTCCCACCGGGCCCATGGGTGTGGGGTCCGGGCCCGCAGGGCAGCCCCCCGAGATCCCGGTCTCCCCTGCAGGGACGTCTGCGACACACACGGCATTCTCACTTGGGGTATAATCTCTGGGCCCCCCAAGGGGGCCGCCATCTATGGACAAATACCCCCCCCCCCCCATAAAACACGGGCAGGCCTCCGCCGCCTGCGTCTCGGGGCACACTGTGGCTCGCCTTGAAAGTGCATCGGTATACGCATGCATCCGTCTAACCCTCTACTCGATCTGCAGGTTATATTCCTGCAGCTGCGTCAGTCACCGGGCCATCTGCCTTCATAGCTCCTCGAAGGTGTATATACACGACACCTCCAGCCATACAAGTGTAGTGCTGAACTTCATGTGGACAACTTCTTCCTTTTCTGTTGTTACTTTATTTTATCAAATAAAGTGACGCCACCACTCTCCAGCGCGTTCTCCGCTGGCTCGCCGTGCTCCGCCGGCCTCGCTCGCTCCGTTCCTCCCCCTCTCTTTCCGTCTCTCCCGACTCTCCTCTCTGCTTCTCCATCCCACTCCAGCCGTCGCTCTCTCTCGTTCCCGTTCCACTGCTAGCCTATCCGTCCTCTCGTCTCCTCTTCTTCCCTTGCTCCACCGCTACCCTATTATACCTCTCATATCTTCCTTGTCTCCGTCTCTACTGCTTCCCTATACTTCTTCTTCTACTCCACTGCTACCCTATACTTCTCATATCTTCTTCTTCTGCTCCGACCGTCTCCGTCCAGCTCCCAGCACAAATCCCCGTCTTACTCTGACGCTCCCGTATTTCCCCCCCGTCCCTATTAATTTCCAATTAATTAACTGGCGTCCCCCCAAACGCCCGCGCCCCCGCCACCACCTGTTCCCATTCCCAGACTTACAGGCGCCACCTTGTCCCTGACAACAACAACCAGCCAATCACTGCCCTGCATCCCATAATTGCCTAACGGGCCGTCTCTGCGCAGCAATTGTCCCCCAGCAACACCAGCATGTCCCAATACGACCCCACTGTCCCCAACCTGCACGTGTTTACAATTACCCCCTTTGGCGCCCGTTAAACCACTACACAAGTACGGCTGGAACTGCTTACACACGGAGACCACCAGATACTGTTCCTGCCGAGTAACACAGTAGCTCAGCTGCCCAGGGTCCGACTGGCATATGCGATAACCCACTCCACCCCATCCTGCACCTGTGACAATATGGTGTGGTGCCACGAACATGGAGACACTCTGCAAGCACCGCGACCCCGCCCTGAACGCACACACATGCCACACACATGCATACACGTAGGGTCTATGTGGGAGATCTCCTGGCACCATGGGTTTTCATCTGAAGAGCCTTTAGCAGGGATGTCCCACGGTTTCCCGGTGCCAGGAGATTGGCCGACCCCGCCAGGTCAATTACATTGCGGCCCCCTTTAAATTGGCTTCAAACTGTATGGGCGCACAGAAGCTCACCAGGCTAACCGCAATGAGATGCTCACAGCACTGGGGAGGGACCAGGGTGAAATATAACACAGGCAGCGCAGACAAGGAGGGGGGGAGGGAAATCCCTGTGGACACCGCTGGTGTGTATTGAGCCGGGCAGCTGCTCAGGGTTTACCGGCTGAGTCAGGGGTGAGGAATGCAGGCACGTAGACAATGGGTCAAGGAGTAACAGGAAAGGAGCGCTCCAGGTAAGGGCGGGGCATCAGTTTTAAATCACAGGTAATCGCACGATTGGCTGCGTCAGATGAGGTCATGGGATTCAAAAATTAAGGGGATAAAAAGGCCAGGAAAAAACAGCTCAGGGGACTTCTTCTCCAGCCGTTCAGCCATCCGGACCGACTCCCAGCCGCTCGCAGCATCCATGAGATGCTAGCGAGTGCCGCTCCGCGTCGACCCTAGGCAGAGCCCTCTCTGATCGTTGTCCCTCCGACTCCCACAGCATCCGTGCGACACCGTGAGTGCGTCTGTGAGGTGAGTAATAGAGTTGGGTACACCTAAGTGATTGGGTAGTAATAGGTTAATTCTAGATTTGAAGCTTTCATAACTGCAAGGATTCATACTCTTAGGATTTTTCGGTAAAGTCACGTAGGTAAAAAATTAAATAAAAAATGCATAAAAGTAATAATAGAAATAAAATAAAATAATAAATCACGACGTTTCGGAGGCAACACAAGTCTCCGTCATCAGGTGGCACCGTCACAGCTAGATTTACTGTATCAAGTGAGGCAAAGATTCCAAGATACAAGTTCTTAAATACAAATTCTTAGTAAAGTCACGTAGAAGGGAAGTAATAAAATAATAAAAATAATAAAACATAATAAAATAATTCTCACGACGTTTCGGCCACAACGCAAGCAGCCGTCTTCAGGTGAAACCAGGTCTGTCGAGGCGACAGCGTCTGAATGAGGCAGCACACGTGCTTGGAGCATATATATAAGCTGGGTTGGAGGGGGGGGCGCCTTAACAAAAGAATTTGCATATCAAGAGGAATTTAGCATATTTATGGGAAATGCAGGTATGTAATTAGTGCTACTTGTGTCCGTGGATTATGCAGGATTAGCAGCATGAAAGGGAGAGGATATGGGAAATGCAGGTATGTGAATAGTGTTACTTTGCCCGTGCATGATGCAGGATTAGCAACATCACAGGGAGGAAGGGGGTAGCATTAATAAAGGGATGAAGTGTTAATAGTATGTAGCTGCAGTAACTAAAACCACCACGTAAACAACTAAAGTATAAACTACATAGTATCATAATTATACTAAATATACTCTACAATAAGCTGAGTTACTAACAGTAGGTAATACATTACAATTCTACGTCGTAAAAAATATAATATGCTTCCATCTGAACTTTATTCTCTTACATCGCACGAGTCTACACCGTACTATATACTGCCATAGACACACCCAGACATTAAATGATATACTGTATTGCTATAAACCACCCTATACCTTATCCATTGTAATATTATACTATGTATTATACCCACCCTAATGTATATCACACTGCTGTATATTCACTATACAATTACGATACTATATATTACTTTGTACATTGTATTAAGCATATACATTTTAAAACTAATTGTTATTATACAGTGTGAAAGATACTAAGAGGAAGCAACAAAATATGGCAATGCAGCAGAGCAAAGAATCCATTCCCCTGGGAGAATACAATACCAGTGAATGGAACGCAGTCTGAAAGTCACCGTAAACGTGAACACAATCAGTTAAGATCCGAAATGGTTTATTACGTCCTTCCAATGATTGCTAAGCCAGAATCCATCTTCTCGGTTGAAATTGTATCTGTGTTTGTATATGTGGATCGCCTCATGAACGAATCTCTCATGGTAGCCGGATGGCTTGCAGAGAACCTCTGTCTTGGAGAAGTCAATATCATGTGACCTGAGGACGACTGCTTGCGTTGTGGCCGAAACGTCGTGAGAATTATTTTATTATGTTTTATTTTATTATTTTATTATTTCCATTCTACGTGACTTTACCGAAAGAACCAAGAAGATGAATCCCTGCAGTCACGAAAGCTTTAAATCTAAATCCTTCCAATGATTACTAAGTTTGTACCCATCATCACGGTTTAAATTATGTCTGAGTTTGTATATTTGGATGGCCTCGTGTACAACCCTTTGATGGTAGCCAGGAAGCTTGCAGAGTACCTTGGTCTCCGAAAAGACAATTTCATGAGAGCCCACAGTGTTGTAGCAATGATCGGCAACGGCGGAAGAATCAGTTTTGCCGTGTTTCAGATCTGACTTGTGCTCGCGGACTCAATCAGAGATATGACGTTTCGTTTCTCCAATGTAGCAATCACCACAACTGCAACTCAGTTTGTAGACTCCAGTGTATTGTAAGTCAGGAATGACATCTTTCACAGATGGAATTAGATCACGGATTTTATGTACTGTACTGAATCGGACTTGGATCTTATGTTTGTTTAGAATTTTGGAGATCTTTTTGGTCACGCCTGCTATGTATGGCAACGTGATAGTTTTGATCGGAGTTTCATGTGGCTGTTTCTGTATGGTGGGAGAAACAGCTTGGCGGATGGTGCGGTCAGAGTATCCGTTCATCCTGAGGGCCCGATGTACATGTCTTAATTCACTGGCCAGGTGGTGTTGGTCAGAAATGCCATGAGCTCTGTGGTATAGCGTTTTGATGAGGGAATTATTTTGAGATGGGTGGTGGTGGGAATCAAGTTTCAAGTAGAAATCTGTGTGGGTGGCTTTCCTGTAGACAGAATGTCCCAAGGATCCGTCAGGTCTCCTCCCACCCTCAACTAGTATATATACAAGGACTGTTTTCTTGGAATTTATCTCACTTGATACAGATATCGTGCTGTGACGGTTCCACCTGAAGACGGAAGCTTGTGTTGCCTCCGAAACGTCGTGATTTTTTTTATTTTTTTTATTTTACTTTTATTAATTTTATTTTTTTACCTACGTGACTTAACCGAAAAAAACCTAAGAATATGAATCCTTGCAGTCACGAAAGCTTCAAATCTAGAATTCTTAAATACAAGTTAAGGGGGGAGGAGGGGGGGAGGAGCTTATCTGAGTGTGGTAGCCAATGAATGGAACGTGTTGGGGTTAGGCGCTGCTCGTAGAATATTTGCTCCGGGCCACACAGGGTTTTTCTTTTGATGCGCTGTTAATAAACTTTAGTACAGAGTATCGGTGCAGTGTGATTTGTGGGTGTGTGGATGGAACCTCGGCGTGGTGTTGGTAATTTTAGCGCGTGTGTGAGGCGCGCGTGTATTAAGACATAAATGGTCGCCGACGCTCTCGCGTCTGTGCAGCCGTGCCGCCATGCCACGCGAATATTAGGGGTGAGTTAAACCCGCTCGCCAACGCTCGCGCGTATTCGGGCGACAACAACAGCATTAATGGTGAGGCGCGCGCGTGTAATTAAAACATAAACGGCCGCCGACGCTCACGCTTCCGTGCAGCCGTGCCGTGTATTAGGGCGGGTGCGGGGTAGCGAATAACCACCAACTTGCACGCATATTCGCACAGCCGTTTAGCGCTAGCCTTTGTGTGCAAGCGGATTAGCCAATAACCACCCGCAGAAGCACGCGCGTTCGCGCCGCCGCTATAGCGCTAGTCGTGGTACGTGCGCATATTAAAGTATATGCGCCCATAGGGGAATGCGTTCATGCAGCCGCCTTCGTATTAGTGGTGGTGTACATGGGCGTGTGCGGAGTAACCCCATGCGGCAGTGAGCTAGCGCTGAAGTCATGTCCCTCAGAGAGAGTGCCAGCACGGGGGGGGGGGGGGGAAACACCCGGGCGGTGGAGGCCCGGCAGGAGCTGATCGATGTGGTGGAGGGAGTGGAGAGGGCGGACATCATGCCCCACCTGCCCAGCGAGGACAGTGGGGTGGACGTCGACCCCCGCAGATTGGTGTCAGAAGTGGGAGGACCCCCCATGCCTCCAAGGGAGAGAGGCGCCCCACCCCAAGTGAAGGTAAGATGCGTATTCACTGGCCAAGGGATTCCGTCATGGAAGTCGTTTTCCCACAACCTCACATATGCCAAATATATTAACGGCTGGACGGACGCAAAAGCGTTACAACAGTTGAATATTCATTTGGATGGGCGGGCAGCTGACTTTGTAGAAGCACTACCCGCAAGCGCCCAAGCGCAGTGGGAAGAATTAATACGCTGACTCGACCAAAGTGCGCAATGAGGAGGAAGCGAAGGTGGCATTAAATGCATGCCGCTGCCAGATCGGCGAGGACCTCCGCAACTATGCCGAGGACGTGCGCTCGCTAACGCAGAGTGCACACCCGGAGTACACGGCCGAAATCATTGAGGACCTTTCCGCCGAGAAGGTCCAGCGACATCTGACTGGCACCTCATGGTAACAGCCGGACGTAGGCTGCACATGCCTCCCATTTAACGCCCTTGTTGAGCGTGCATGTGCATGCGAGAGACTCACTAATGAGCGTGCGCAGTTCTGAGGGCTGGGACGGGAGCACGCCATCGCAAGCCTTCTTCCAGAGGATGAAGAGGATGAGGAGCTCACCAGAACGGTGAAGGGGGGGGGAGGCGCGGGAGCCTCGTGGACCCAGTGAGACAGCCCCAGGATGGGTGGCAGGGCTACAGACCGGCAAAGGGGATATACAGTGAGGGAAAAAAGTATTTGATCCCCTGCTGATTTTGTACATTTGCCCACTGACAAATAAATAATCAGTCTAGAATTTTAATGGTATGTTTATTTGAACAGTGAGAGACAGAATAACAACAACAAAATCCAGATTAGGAGCACACTCTTAAAGGGAGTGCTCCTATTCTCAGCTTGTTACCTGTATAAAAGACACCTGTTCACAGAAGCAATAAATCAATCAGATTCCAAACTCTCCATCATGGCCAAGACCAAAGAGCTCTCCAAGGATGTCAGGGACAAGATTGTAGACCTACACAAGGCTGGAATGGGCTACAAGACCATCGCCAAGCAGCTTGGTGAGAAGGTGACAACAGTTGGTGCGATTATTCGCAAATGGAAGAAACACAAAAGAACTGTCAATCTCCCTCGGCCTGGGGCTCCATGCAAGATGTCACCTCGTGGACTTGCAATGATCATGAGAACGGTGAGGAATCAGCCCAGAACTACACGGGAGGATCTTGTCAATGATCTCAAGGCAGCTGGGACCATAGTCATCAAGAAAACAGTTGGTAACACACTACGCCGTGAAGGACTGAAATCCTGCAGCGCCCGCAAGATCCCCCTGCTCAAGAAAGTACGTCTGAAGTTTGCCAATGACATCTGAATGATTCAGAGGACAACTGGGTGAAAGTGTTGTGGTCAGATGAGACCAAAATGGAGCTCTTTGGCATCAACTCAACTCGCCGTGTTTGGAGGAGGAGGAATGCTGCCTATGACCCCAATAACACCATCCCCACCGTCAAACATGGAGGTGGAAACATGCTTTGGGGGTGTTTTTCTGCTAAGGGGACAGGACAACTTCACCGCATCAAAGGGACGATGGACGGGGCCATGTACCGTCAAATCTTGAGTGAGAACCTCCTTCCCTCAGCCAGGGCATTGAAAATGGGTCGTGGATGGGTATTCCAGCACGACAATGACCCAAACCACACGGCCAAGGCAACAAAGGAGTGGCTCAAGAAGAAGCACATTAAGGTCCTGGAGTGGCCTAGCCAGTCTCCAGACCTTAATCCCATAGAAAATCTGTGGAGGGAGCTGAAGATTCGAGTTGCCAAACGTCAACCTCGAAACCTTAATGACTTGCAGAAGATCTGCAAAGAGGAGTGGGACAAAATCCCTCCTGAGATGTGTGCAAACCCGGTGGCCAACTACAAGAAACGTCTGACCTCTGTGATTGCCAACAAGGGGTTTGCCACCATGTACTAAGTCATGTTTTGCAGAGGGGTCAAATACTTATTTCCCTCATTAAAATGCAAATCCATTTATAACATTTTTGACATGCGTTTTTCTGGATTTTTGTGCTGTTATTCTGTTGTCTCACTGCTCAAATAAACCTACCATTAAAATTATAGACTGATCATTTCTTTGTCAGTGGGCAAACGTACAAAATCAGCAGGGGATCAAATACTTTTTTCCCTCACTGTAGCTGGCCATGTGACCCATTTGCGTGGGGAGGTGACCCAAGCCTTCGAGCACGTGACCAAAGTAAGCGAGCAGGTGACCCAAGCACGCGAGGAGGTGACCCGAGTACGCGGGGAGGTGACCCAAGCATGCGGGGAGGTGGCCCAAGTACACGGGGAGATGACCCGAAATATGAATAAGCTGCAGTCTACAATGTAGACAGTCCAGTCCAAGGTGGGAAGATAACCGGGTGGGTGTCGCAATTAGAGACAGAGCTTGAACAAATGCGCACTGGGAGGGTAGGGGGGAGCGAGCAAGGGGGCTCTTATGGAGCCACCACCCTTCCCCGGGCGTGCTATATATGCGACGTGAAAGACTGTCCCCAGATCGCCGGCGCTAAACAAGCGCCCGGGTTAGACACCAAGGCCTCCCTAAAGAAGGGACCACCGAAGGGTGCAATCGACGCGGCAACTGCGGGCGACTGGCTCGGGGGAGCTAGTGGCAGGAATAACGGGGGCCACGTCGCTGGTGGAGGGGCAGGTATATGGGCGGCGTACCCAGTTCCTGTTGGGCACGGGGGTGGTAGCCTCACTGGTGAGCGCAACACACTGCAGCGTGGTCGGGGTTGACGTGGGCAGCCTACTACAGGCCCGAGATCGCACGCTGCACATTGCAAGCGGAGCTGGGATGGGACTGCTGCGGAGGGTCACCCTTGAGGTCTGCCTCAGGCACCAGGTGTGTACCCAGGAGTTCTATGTGTCGAACGTGTTATGGAACGAGTGTATTGCAGACACGATGCACCACCGTGGAGGGCAGTAGGGAGCGGATTCCGTTCTTGGGACAGGAGGTGGGTCACCCCCGCTTCGAGCCTGTGACCACTATCCTGGCATCGGCCGTCACCGTCGGCCCCCTCGTGGAGATCCTGTTGCCGGTAGCAATGCCCCCCACCAACCCCTCTCACCGAGTTGGCGGCACGGTACAGGGTTGTGGGGTCAGCCACGCTGGTAAACGTGGACGGGGGCCGACTGTTTATGCGGGTATTTAACCCCTACAGTACCCCGGCAACGCTGCGATGGCACACGCCACTCTAACATCTGGGTGTTTGCCCTCTAGGCTGAAAACCTTTGCCACCCTGAGGACAACCAGGACCTGGCCTGGCGAGTCGGTCCGACTCCCACAGCAGAGGTCGTTCCCCTGCGTGACGCGCTGCATGTACCCTGGGCAGGTTTACTCAAGGGGGAGGCCGATCAGCTATGCGGGTTACTGCAGGAGTACGCTGACGTGTTTAGTGAGCAAGATTCGGATGTGGGCCAGACAGACCTCGTTAAGCACCAAATTAACACAGGTGCCGCCTGACCCACTAAACTCCCTGCATACCGAGTGGGCGCACCTGAACGGGCCCAGATTAAAGAGGCCATTGGTGATATGCTCCAGCCCTCAGTGAGCCCCTGTTTGCCCCGGTTTTGCTGGTGACGAAGAAGGATGGGTCGACTAGGTTCTATGTTGATTATCGAAAGCTGAACGATGTTACCCTCGGCGACGCCTTCCCTATCCCCCACATCGATGACACCTTTGACATCCTCACGGGGGCGCGGTATTTTTCCACCCATGATCTAGCGTCCGGGTACTGGCAGGTGCGGGAGGATCGGCCAAAGACCGCAATTACTACCCCGATGGGGCTGTTCGAGTTCCGAGTGCTTCCGTTAGGATTCACTAACGCACCTGCGACGTTCCAGTGGTTGATGGAGTTGGTGATGTGGGGCTTGCAATGGGAACAGTGCCTAATTTACCTGGATGACGTGATAGTGTTCAATACGTCCCTGTCTGAGCTCTGGTCCAGGTTATGGGAGGCGTTCCAACGACTGCGAGCAGCCCATCTCAAGCTCAAGCCGCGTAAGTGTCATATTGCGCAGCGCGAGGTTGGCTACCTTGGACACCTCGTCAGCGAGGCAGGGGTGCACACCGAACCTGAAAAGGTATGCGCCGTAGTGGAGGAACCTGATGATCAGGTAATTTTTGGGGCTAGCCACTTATTATCGTCAATTTGTGAAGCGATTCAGGGAGATTGCACGCCCTCTCACTCAACTTACTTCCCCTAAGAACCCCTATCAGTGGACGGAGGCCTGCCAGACTGCCTTCACCACCCTCATGGACCACCTCACCCATACTCCCACCCAGGCTCCCTGACTTTTACACAGATTTAATCCTGGACACCGACGCCTGCAGCAGTGGGCTGGGTGCTGTGTTGTCCCAGGTACAGGATGGGATGGAGGAGGTCATCGCAGACGCCGAACTGAATTATGCATGACCCGTCAGGAACTGTATGCCATGATTTTTGCGTGTCAGCAGTTCCGGACGTATTTGTAGGGCAGAAAATGTCCCGTGCACACTGACCATTATGCTTTGCAGTTCCTCCTCACATTCAAGGAAAATCGAGGGCAGATGGCCCAGTGGCTGACGCAGCTGCAGGAATATAACCTGCAGATCGAGTACAGGGCTGGACAGACGCACGCAAATGCGGTCGCATTGTTAAGACGACCCGCAGTGTCCTCCGAGACAAGGGCTGAGGAGGGGGATGCTGCCAACAGGCAATGCCCCCCCCTGGAACGCCCTGAGACTAACTCCGCTCCATTGATAGAGAATACCGTGTGTGCCAGAAAGGTCCCTGCAGAAAGAGCCGGGGGCCTGGTGGGCCGCCCGGCAGGCAAGCGGCCCACACGCCGGGGCCCGATGGGCAGCTCAGGCCCGCCTGGTCAGATCCAAGAGGACGTCGGCTGTGCATTCCCGGGACTGGACAACGAGCAGCTGAGACAGGCTCAGCAGCGGGACCCAGACCTGGCGGCAGTGGAGGCGGTCCTGCGGGAGGAAAAGATCGCCCTACAGGGACTCTGGAGTGGTGTGTACGCCCGCTTGTGTGTAAAGAATGGGGTGGTGTGGGAACTAACCAAAGCCGGGCAGCCGGGGTGCATCTGTGTTCCCGCCCAGGTGCGGCCTCAGCTGCTATGGCTGGTGTACGACCACCCGCTCGGGGGCCATGATGGGGAACGGCGCACTTGGGAGACCCTGCGTATCCAGTATCTCTGGCCCAAACTGACACAATACGTGGCCGCCTGGATACAGGGCTGCCACGCTTGTCAACAGTGTGGGCAGAAACTGTCACGGTATCAGGTGCCCCTGAGGCCATTCCGTGTGAGCCGGGCGAATCAGCTAGATGGAATCGACTTACAGGGGCCATTCCCACGATCCCACCGAGACAACCGGTACATTCTAGTACTGGTATGTCACGTGCTATCCAGTAGCCATTGCCATCCCCGATAAGACGGCCCTTGTGGTCACCCGGGCCTTTGTGGAGCATTACGTGCTTAAACATGGTTATCCCTGAACGAGTCATTACTGAACAGGGTAGTGAGTTCGAGGCAGAGCTATTTCAGGCACTGTGCCAGTAGTTCGGAATCTAGAAGGACCGAACCACGGCATACCACCCCCAGGCAAATGGTATGGTTGAGCGCATGAACCAGACCTTAGCCGGGAAGCTCAAACGCATGGCAGCCGCCAAACAGCAGGATTGGGACGAACACCTCCCCTATGCTCTGTTCACCTACACCACCACGGTGCACACCGCCACTGGGCACACCCCCTTCCTAATGATATTTGGGGGCTCTAAGGTATGGCTGCATAACCCGCGCGTAGGGGCCGAACATGTGGGGAGCAAGACCACCTACTGGCGTGGACCCTCAACCGTGGTGCAGCAGATCTCCCCCTGGACGGTACTGATCCAGGGCGGGGAGAGGAGCCGCGAGACGGAGGTCAATGTCCGCCAACTAAAACCATGGAGGGCGGCCCCCGGCGGGATAGGCACCCACCCTTCGGGCACCCCGAAACTCCAGAATCCCCACACCCCCCTCATGCCCCCCGTACCCGACGGCTTCGCACCGTACATGGGCCCCGCTGGGCCCCAGTTCCCAGCGGACCCCGGCCCGGCAAGGAGGAGGCGGCCGCGGCGGTGGCACTTAAACCCCTCCGCCCCTGAGTTTGTTCCCCAGCCAGCGGATGCCGGAGGGCGGGAGGAGCCTCTGGAATGGAGATGGAAACCACCGCCGGAACCTCGGACAACGGAGCCACCCCATACGAGACCGGCAACGAGGACCGGGCGAGTCCCATGGACTCCGCGTCGCTACCTGGTTGGAGCGGCTCAGGCGAGGTGCTCCAGTCATCCCGGCATGGGGACGGGCACCTTGGGGGGCTATATGGTGCCACGACCACGAAGCAACTCCGCAAACGCCGCGATCTCCTCCCGGCCCCCGCACTAAACACTCACCCGCACACAGCGCACCCATGCAGTGTCCTGACACATCGAGTTTTAATCCGAAGGGCCCCTAGAGGGAGTGTCCCACGGTTTCCCGTTGCCAGGAGATTTGCCGACCCTCACAGGACAGGTTACATTGCGGTGCCCCTAAATTGGCTTAAAATTGTATGGGCGCACAGAAACTCACCTGGCTAACCGCAATGAGAACGCTCACAGCATGGGGGGAGGGGTCAGGGTGGGAAATAGCCTGCAGGCGGCGCAGATGGGGAGAGGAGAGGAAAAGCCCTGGACCCCCCGTTGAGGTGGATTCCGCAGGATCGAGGGCGGGCGTGTAGACAATAGGTTGAGGCGTAATGGAAAATAAGGCTCGCTGTAAGGGCGGGGCATCAGTTTAGAATCGAAAGGTAGGCGCATGATTGGCTTCGCAGCGCGACGTTCCCCTGGGCCTTTGAAGTTAAGAGAATAAAAGTGGGAGCCCCGGGACGATTCACTCTCTTGGCTTCAACCTCCGAGCGGTCAAGACCCTCTCCCTGCCGTCCTGCCTCTTCGAGCCGCTGACAGCATCCGTGTGATGCCAGCGAGCGCTGCTGCGAGACAGTGATAGGTCAAGTCGTCTCTCGTACTTCTTCCTCCGACTCTCTCAGCGTCTGTGGGACGTCATGAGTCCAGCTTCGAGGTACGTGGTAGGACGTTTGAGCAACTGGGTTCGTAGGCAGAGTTAGGCTAAGCTCTTCCCACAAAATCCCCCCCCCCCTCCCCAGGTCGGGTGTATTTGCGCCGGTAATAAACTTTAGTTCAGTGGATCGGTGCAGAGTGATTTCTGTGTGTTTGGGTAGAACCTCGGCGCGGTGTTAGTAATTTGAGTGTGTGTGTAAGGCGCGCGTGTATTAAAACATACACGGCCGCCGACGCACGCGCGTGTTTAGACGCGCGCCTGCAGTGTGCCGCGTGATTAATTAGGGCGGGGGCGGGGTGCGATAAACCCGCTCGCCGGCGTTTCCACAGCGTGTTCACACACCGGCATAGAATTAACGGCGAGGCGTATTCATACAGCCCTTTAGCATTAGCCGTTGTGTGCGAGCAGATTCGGGCTTAACCACCCGGAGTGGCGCGCGCATATTTATACCGCCGCCGTCCCGGCCAGCGAGTGCTGCTGCGAGACAGCCGAGTAGCGATGCGCCTGCACGCCTCCGTGTTCGCTTGTGTGGTGGTGATCGTGGGCGTGTGCGAGGTAACCCAGGGACGGTGGTGAGCCAGCCACTTAGCCATGTCCCTCAGAGAGGGCGCTGGCGCGGGCGGGGGGCGATCACCCGATCGGCGAGGACCCGGCGAGAGGCGGCCGACGAGGAGGAGGGGGGAGTGGCTTCGCGCCCCGCCCGCTCCACAGGGAACGGGGAGGCGGGCGTCGGCCCCCACAGTCTCTCTTCCCTTACGCGCAGAGAGGAGCGGCTTGCTTCGGGTGCCCTGAGAGAGACGAAAATGAAGCCCCAGCAGCAGCAGCGCACGCAGATGATGATGATCATCAGCGGCTTCGTGCTCGTTTTGGGTGAGTGCGCAGTTTTAACTGTCACGGCGCAGTCACACCGCTCACACTGTTACTGCACCTCCGATTAGCACGGTTGAGTGGGTACATTCGGTGCGAAAGAAGTTCAACATACATACGTGCTGTATTCATGCCCCCGCGTCTGACTTTGGGAGCTCAAACAACCGAGTACTGTACGTGTCAACAACATTTTATTAAGTGTTTTTATTTTGCACGTGACGAGCATCATCCTCTGGTCGGTTAAAACAACAGGGAGGGAGGGGGGAGCTGAAGGTTGTGGTTACCATTTTTTGCAGCACTGTACGCGAATCATTTCTGAGAAACCACCGCAAGGGATGCTGCAGATGAGTGATCTCAGCTAAGGCCCCACTGATCTGCTGTGTAGTACTGTAGCTCCTTTTCAGAAGCGACTTCGCCATCACAAATGATAGCAGCTCAACCACGTGGGCTCATCATCATCACGTGGATATTCGTAGCAGCACCCAATACTCTAAACGCGTGACATTGATTATAAATGTGGAAAATAAAAAAAAATCCACGCAGTGACCACCATGGGGAGAGAGAAACGCAAATTCCAAATATACATCAGCAGGCATCGTTACGGTCGGGATCGAACCCAGGACCTCCTGCATATCAGGCGAGGGAGATAACATCTCTTAGGCACGGGAGTGCAGCAATACGACACGGCATCACGCAAACTCTTCCACCCACCCCCTCGACCGACTCCCAATTTCAAGGTCGCACTCGGCATCTGCAAGATCCTTCACGCACTCTTCTCCCTCTCCCCTCTCATCTCACTCTACTCCCCTCCACAATCTCTCCTGCCTCTCCCCCCTCATCTCACTCTACTCCCCTCCACGCACTCTCCTTCCTCTCCCCTCTCATCTCACTCTACTCCTCTCCACGCACTTTCCTACCTCTCCCCTCTCATCTCAATGTACTCCCCTCCACGCACTCTCCTACCTCTCATCTCACTCTACTCCCCTCCACACTCTCCTGCCCTTCCCCTCTCATCTAACTCTATTCCCCTATACGCACTCTCCTACCTCTCCCCTCTCATCTCACTCTACTCTCCTACACTTACTCTCCTACCTTCCCCCTCTCATCTCACTCTACTCCCCTCCACACACTTTCCTGCCTCTCCCCTCTCATCTCACTCTACTCCCCTCCACACTCTCTCCTACCTCTCCCCACTCATTTCACTCTCCTACCTCTCCCCTCTCATCTCACTCTACTCCCCTCCACGCACTCTCCTACCTCTCCCCTATCATCTAACGCTACTCCACTATACGCTCTCTCCTACCTCTCCCCTCTCTTCTCACTCTACTCTCCTCCACGCCTTCTCCTTCCTCCCCCCTCTCATCTCACTCTACTCCCCTCCTTACACTCTCCAACCTCTCTCCTCTCATCCCACTCTACTCCCCTCCACGCACTCTCCTACCTCTCCCCTCTCATCTCACTCTACTCCCCTCCACACTCTCCTATATCTCCCCTCTCATCTCACTTTACTCCCCTCCACACAGTCTCCTACCTCTCCCCTCTCATATCACTCTACTCCCGTCCACGCATGCTGCTACCTCTGCCCTCTCATCTCACTATACTCCCCTCCACGCTGTCTCCTACTTCCCCCTCTCATCTCACTCCACTTCCCTCCACTCACTCTCCGCCCCGGCAGCCGAGAATTTTCTCTGAAGCCCCCAGCCGACCTTGACTTAATGGGAGGTCGCTTTTTCTCTATTGCTTCCCCCAAAGCCGGGGACTCCATTCCCCCAGCTACCCGTGCTGTCAACTCCCTGTCCGTGTTCCATGAATCCTTTCTGTAAAAGTTCTGGATTCTGGCTACCTCTTTTCTGGCTCGGAGAGATTCTACTGTGTACACTGAAGTTGTGGTTTGCTATATTTACAGAATACGCCACTCTCCTTGAAGCAGTAAACGTTACCATCACGGGCCCAGCGAAGATCAATCCTGGACAGAGCTTAAATCTTTCCTGCAGTTTCTCATCAAGTAAAGAGTCAAGTTCAAAAACTGAAATGAGCTGGAAATTTGGAAATGATCACCAGCAGCAGGTCAGTTTCGTGATGTGCAAGATTTTAGTCTGGTTTTCCACTTAGGCTTTAGCGATCAATATTGTGTTTCATGATTTACGTTTGAGTCCGAATCGTGAAAATCCTGTGTGTGGATATCCCTCCAGTATTCCCGCTGTTGTGCTGAGGAAGTGATAGATTATGCCTGTTTATTTTCGTGACTACTTAATTAATTGGCTGTGTTGGCTGGGGCAGGGTTTATGACACACAATGTATTCACGTGGCGATCTAAGCCAATACTCATTCTAATTTTTTTTAATTCCTTGATTCTCGCATCATGCATGGCCACCGGTTTGCATTTAATGGTGAAACATTTTAAATATTGTATTGACGGTTGGGAAGAGTGGTGGTGCAGTTGTACTGTGGCTATCTAAGTTCGATTCCAGGCCACGGCTCACATCGGCGTCTAAGAGTAATAAACGAACTGGTCCCGGGCTCCATCCTCCATTGCAAACCCAGCACTGACCAGCGTGGTGAAGTATGGTCAAACCCCAATCCCTCTCCTGTGAGCAACACAGGGTGTACAAAGTCCTTCATCCAGCAGTGGATTGACAAGGGACTGCCAATAATGTAAAATGCACGTGTGTCTGGCTTGACAAGCAAGATATCGTTGCGAAAATGTGTCACTTCGCAAACTCGTTAAACGATCATCGTATTCCCATTGACTCCCTCCCATGTTAAAAGCTGAGTTACGTTTCAGCCCCACATTTTTTCCCACTCTTGAACAGCTTTATCGTGAAAAATAAATTGTTCCGTAATTTGAAAAGAAAGTAATAAAACATATGTGTAGTGCTCAAACCGACATGACAGCTTCTTGTCTTTCCTCGTTACTTTATTTTGCGTATTTCGCTCAACACTCCTCCATCCAACATCGCTCAACGTTCCTCCTGCTAACCCTGATCCACAGTTCTCCTCCACGCTCTCCGCTCGCTCGCCGCGTTCCGCCAGCCTCACTCGCTCCCCATCACTCCTCCGTCGACTCTCCTCTCCACTCTCTCCGCCACAGTTCGGCTGCTCTTTATCAGCTCCGCCGTCCCACTTTGTCGTAACTACATCAGCTTCTCTTCCCACACTCCAGCCGCAGCAGTGGCGGCTTTTTTGTTGGCCATTGAACAAAGACAGTGGTCACCGTATCATTGCACGGTGCTTCTGCAGCCGTCTGGAACGCTTCTACCTTCCGATATGAGGAAGCCACTAGGAGCGATGATGCACCTTTAAATCACCATCTAGATTGACAAACTAATTTGTTTAGAACTTATTTTTTTTGTTGAATTTAGTTTGTTGTCCTTCTCCCGCACCTCCGATTAGCATAGTTGTACCGTGATAAATAAGTTGATTGTACATACATATGTAGTGTCAGCGGAGTGGGAGACAAGGTTCTTGAGGAGGCACCTTCTTTATTCAACACTTTCAGGTTCACAGGTTCGCCCTTGCTTCTCCCAAGTCGTCTAGCCAAGCCTTAACATGACCGTGTTACACCGACGGCGCCGACTGAGACAGCCAACAACTATCTGTCCGCGCAATATTTAGCGAAGATTGCAGTAACGAAGGTGGCGTAGACAACAGCGATGACGAGTCCACTTCCCAGAACCGGCAGCCATTAGCTTCCGCTCTCCACTGCTTTTATGCTACCTGGCGTGTCCTGGCTCCACCGTGACCACGCCTCCCTTCTCGAACCCACTAGCGGGTTCCAGGGGCTTCCAGACGGGGTCTTCTATGACCCTTGCCCCAGTTCCTCCACCCTGCCGACACACTCGCGTATATGCTCACCGGAGTGTGTACTGCTCAGCCACCGCAGTTTCCATTGCTGGACAACAGACGGCGCTATTACACTACACATATGTAATGACTCGGACGACTGGATACTTGGAGCTTTTTTATTAAAGACACAGTGACTATACTGAGCCCGGACTTGGTTCTTCATGCTGTAGCTCGTCCCTTCCCTTGAACGTCCCCTCCGCTTGTGCTCTGCCCTTTTGTATCTTTCGTCTCCTTTCTGGAATGTTCCCTCACTGTATTTCCCTTAGCCAATTCCTGTCCTTCCCCTCTAATGGATCCCAACCATCGCCCCTTGTTTCGACTCTGTTTCCTGCCTATTATCATTCAAACCTTTTCCTCCAATCACTTCAAAAGCCTGCCTTCTGACCAATCCCTGTGGAGGCCTCTTTCTGCCAGTCGGAGACCTTAGTTTATCTTTGAAATAACCGTTAGGCTGCAAATTGGCTTGGGATTTTTTTCGGTCATTACACATACATACACTAAGACACCCCTTGTATAGCCTGAAGAGACTGTTAGCGAGTAGCACCTATGAAGGCTGGCACATCACATAAGGGGGTGAGTGGTCAGCACCACGCCTGCCCGCCCGCCTTTGTCTCCTCAGTGGTGATGGTTACACACCGTGCCAGGTCCTCATTTGAGTCCGAGCCAACTTATGGGAGGTGCAGGATCGGTTCAGATAATTGTCGCCGGCATTAGCCGTGAGCAGCAATTAAACTCTGGTCGCCGGGTTTGTAGCGCAACGTAGCGCCAACCGTTGCCCCACCCCTCCCCCACCCACTCCTTACAGTGCTGCCACGACGCCCCCACCTGCCACCCACCGCTCCCCATGCACCCACATGCGGCCCACTTAGCATGGCGTAACTGATAAACCAACAGCTGTGGAGGTCGGGGTGGGTCCCCACCACCCCCCATGGGATGCATCTGCTCGTTTTGCAAATAGGTTGTTTGTTATATGAACAAACTGGGCCAAATAAACACGTTCTTTCGGAGTGGGCAGGTAGGAACTTGGTTGGACAGCGCATTTGTGCACGACAGAAAGCTCGCGGTCACGTGACGCACTTCAACCAATCCGGGAGCGTACATGTTTGGGAGGGGCTATGCACGACTGACAATCCCTGGTGGGCAGTGTGGAACTGTTGTTCCTACCTGTAAAATTTATGTATATTACCAGAGCATGTTTTTGTTTACATATTCACCAAAGTGTGTGGCTAATAAAACGTATTCTCATACAAATTCAAATTGCTCGTTACGGTGAATTCTCGTAAAAGTAATGCTTAGTTTAGTAAGGCCCTTTAAGTTTCCGTAGGCCCTAGGCACAGTGCCGACTGTGGCCTATTGTATAATACACGGCCCTGCATCTCAGGTGTGTGTGTAGCACTAACCCGGTCTGTCATCACTCATCAGGGTTTAGTCTTCCTCTTCAAGCCACCTGGTGTGACTCCATCGCCCTCTAATCATATCTCTCGTCTTGCAGATCTGCAAGTATATAGAAAACTCGATGAAGCAAATACCTGATGCCTTTAAAATGCGCATGTCCTGCATTCCTGACCTGGTCAAGAAATCTCTACAACTCTCCATTAATCCTGTCCAGCACAATGACAATGGAAGATACTGGTGTGAGGTGAGGAATATGCCCGATGCTGACGTCGGCAAAGAATCCTTCGACGTTTTTGTTGGTGAGTGCAGTGTCTGATTCTCTAATATGTGTTTGTGAATAGTCTGACGGGGAGACGCGACTCGGTGCAGCTGCGTGTGTAAGCGTCTCTGTCCTAACAGGCCCTGCTATGCAGCTGAATACTTTAGACTTCTTCTAGCACACTCCAAAATCTTCGCAAAAAATTACGTCCTTGTTAAATACACAGCTTCATTCCTAGATACCTATTCATGCCCTGATCTATGACAAAATCATTCTGAATGATGCTAAGCTGTTTTGAGCCTGGATAGTGATTGCAGAAGCTATATAACAAGTGTCTGGATTTCACGTGGATAGGAATTTCTGGGCAGTGCTGCGGACTTAGTGAAAAACATGAATAGCCATTTGTATGGCTATCCTATTTCCTTAAGTGGCCAACAACACATTGAACTACGTGATAGCCATTTTGAAATGAGTGGGGTTCTCCAGTAATTCACTCGTTTTAGCTGTGGAAATAAATCGATGTTTACTAAATTTTTGCTACCTCAGACAGTACAGATTTCAGCTCTAGCTGCTGGACTAGTAGAGTATGAATGAGATTACACGTGCAGTATAACACATCCAGCTGTAGAATTTCCACTGCGACACTCAGATTGGCTACTCCCAGTGGTGGGAGTAGCTAAAATAGCAGGGCCTGCTGCTGTGCTGCTTATCTATTGCCATAAGTTCCTGAACCCACTGTATCAGCAACGAGTGTCTGTGTGCCGTGGTTGCAACTCACTGGATGATGATGAAGATGATAGTAGAGTGCCTGCCAGGGTACGGATTGGAGCTCATAGGATGTATAGTGTGAGTGTGTGCACATGTGTCATGTAAATGTGGGGTGCACGTAAATGTGTTCGCTACCAGCACTTGCCCCGGCAGCCTGTTAAGGATATATCTTTTACTCGTACTCTTTGGTTCTTTCGGTAAAGGCACGTAAGTAGAAAATAATAGATCACGACGTTCCGATCGCAACACAAGCAACCATCATCAGGTGAGATCACAACAGGGGAACTGCTGACGAAGGAGAAAGAGCTGCTGCAACAAGAAGTGATATAATGTAGGAGGAAATCTGCTGATGCAGGCTGCTTCTAAATGGTAGAAATGGGCGTAGCCCAAGAGTCATAAACGGCTGCTGAGCGTGAGACCAAGGGGGGATCGGCGGAGGGCGGAGAGAGAGGGGGTGGGTCATAGATAAGAAAGGGAGGGGGGCTGCATGTGAGACAATGGGTAGATCGGAGGCAGGGGGGGAGAGGGGGGCATAGATAATCGGAGACAGGGGGAGAGAGAGAAGCTGTATTAGTGAATGTGACTCAGAGAATCGTTAATAGCTGCTGTATCTTTTGTTTATGCTATGAAGGCCCATTGCACAATACACAGCCTATTGGATATGTCGTGTTACGAACAACTGAGTGTTTTGGTTCATTGCTGATAAATTGGTTGTGAAAATGTGTACTTAACCACATCTCTCCCCTAGCCCTCTACCATGCTCCACAATCAGCTCAACGATCCAGCCACCAGACCTCTGCCCCTACGGCCCTTCCCCCACCCTTATCCATGCCCAGCCATAGCACCTATCTATCTGACCACTTCACGCGTGTGAACTATAACTACGCTGCCACTTGTCCACATTGCACCTGTCCGTCACCCTCATTCTCCATCGCACTCCACCTTATTCCTCCTTCCCTACCCCTGCAACATCAGCAACTGCATTGCCAGGCCCTGTGTCTCTGCCCCTTCCATCACCGCCCTCAATGACAGCCGCTCCACCCCACCTGTCGCTCGCCTTTTGGCCCCTTGAGTACCGCCACCAGCTTGCATTGTAAAGTGCCCTGCAAAGGGCGTTGCTGTATAAATCCTAAATAGAATACAACAAAGGCACTCATGGTCGGTGCATTGTTGAACGCTCAGTACGTCGCGTGACGATTGCATTTGGCCGCGTCGGGTGGTGCAGGGTCCCCCGATACAAATGTGACCAGATCATGATGTCGGCGGTGAAAACCTGGTTAAGAGTGCGCTTGTCTATTTACCATAGTAGTTGTAATAATAGTATTAACGTGCGCCATCTGATTCACTCACAGCGAACGTGAAAGATCCCCTGACGTCATTAGCAAGAGTTAAATCAACTTTTATTTTACCAGGTCAAGCCCACTCAGCTATGTAGTAGCTCTTTTTCAGAAGCGAATTGTCCACAAATGACAGCAGCTAAATAATTTAAACGCGTTTTTCTACAAGCTCACAGATATCCAGAGACTCGTGTTGACACTCACAGTGACCCATAGAAACCCGCAGAGACCCATACTTATCGAGGCTATAAACTATTTTACTTGCCAGGTAAGATCTACTGAGCTATATATCTCTTTGTCAAAAGCGACCTGGCACAAATGATCGCTCAACGAAGTGGCTTATCAACATCATCAACACGTGGAAATGTATAGTCACAGCCGCATAATCTCATTACACGTTGATTCTAAATGTGGGAGGGGGAACCGGAGGACCTGTAAAAACACCCACGAGAAGTTAAACATGCAAAATCCAAATATACAGCGATAGGCATCATCAGGGACCGAACCCACAACCTCCTCCACACGAGGCGAGGGAGACAACATCACATACCTACCATGGCGTCACGGTCCAAATTTTCCATATTTTAAAAAAACTGACCTCACATCCCTCAATTTATATCACAGACAGCAGCAATCAATTGCCCCCTACTGGCAGACGAATACCACACGTCACACTTGCAAATTAGATTCATCCTGGTTTCTTGACTATTCACCTAAAACATAACACTGTGTAACAATGTTTTATTTAATTTTTTGTTCCTGGGTAGTGTCGTTTCCTAATTGCTTATGCCTCAAAAGTACAGAAAATAGCTATTTTTCCCCACAAACTTTGCTTTTGTGACCAGGACAATGATGTTTTGAAAATTTCCAGAACATTCCAGATATATTCAGTGCTGAGTAAACTAGGAGTAACTTCTAGAACTGTTCCAGTAATATAAATAGTAGTATAAAGTGGGAGCCACTGGTGGACCCCTGGAAGGTGCTGATGTCACCACTGCACATAAAATTGGGACCTTTCAAAAGAATTTGTCAGAGCTGTAGATAAGGAGTCGGCAGCCTTCAAGTACCTTCAAGACCTCTTCCCTAAGCTGTCTGAGGCAAAGGTCAACGCCGGTGTCTTCGTCGGACCACAGATAAAGAAGATCCTGGAGTGCAATTAATTCCCAAAGAAGCTCGGTAGTAAGGAGAACGCGGCTTGGGACAGCTTTGTTGCAGTGGTTCGTGGCTTCCTGGGCAATCACAAGGTCGAAAACTATGTGGAGCTGGTTGAGACTCTGATAAAGAACTACGGCACAATGGGCTGTAGAATGTCCCTCAATGTCCATATCTTTGATGCTCATCTTGATAAATTCAAAGAGAACATTAGGATAACATGATGGGAGACTACATTTGGGGGCTGATTCGTGAAAGTTATTTACAGTATAATTGTAAACTCGAAACACGACACTTCTGAATATGTTGTAGTCATCTTTGTATTACATTAGTATAAATACATGTTCATTTTTATTCATAAGTTTTTTCTGACTTTATGTTAACTAAAAGACGCATTCGCCTGTTTTCTCATTGAAAATATGTAAATTTCAAAATATATAGCTGCCCTGGTCACAAAAGTAATGTTTGTGGGGAACAATAGCCATTTTCTATATTTTTTCGGCATAAGCAATTACGAAATAACTTACTACCCAGGAACAAAAATTGTGTTACATAGTGTAATCAGCTTTAAACTTAAACTTATCATCAAACTCAATCATTGACTCACCCACCCATTGATTCAGTCATTCAACCACTCATTCACTCGCTGACCTACTCACCACTCACTCATGCACTCACTTGCTCACTCACCCACTCACCCTTTCACTCACTCACTTACTCAGCCACTGACTCATTCACTCACTCGCCTGTTCAGTCACTCGCTCATTCACTATCTCACCCATTCACCCACTCACCTACTCACCTACTCACCTACTCACCTACTCACCTACTCATCCACTCGCTCACTCACTCAATCACCCACCCATTCAGCTGTTCCCCAACTTGCTCGCTCATGAAAATGAGACTCATCACCTTGTTAAACAAAAAAAACATTGGCCATATGTTTCACTGCCTCGTTAAATCGCAAGAGCCAGCACAGCTGCTGGCTCTTCATCAAATCTGGCTGGGTGGGCGTTGGGGATGAGCCCAGACTCGCCAGGATGCTTTACAGCCTCTGATTAGTGCGGTCATCTCCGTACGGTGCCAAATACGTTCTACATACATACAACATCCATATAAAAATAGGTTTTACCCTTTCTGGCAATAAAACAGATGTTCAGATGTTAAACACCAAACTGAAACCTTTTGTAAGGAATAATGTCTGCATTAACCATATATGCTTGTGGTGAACATGCAAACAAAAAACATGCTCTGGTAGTATATGATGCATTGTCTTTGAAACTGATTGGTCCACACCAGAGAAAGCTTTCAGTAGAGCCTAGTTTCAAACAGTGTTAGACCAGAGGACGCCGAAAGGTGAATAGCACAAAGACAATGCACTCAGGACATTGAGAGCTCGAGGCTGCTGGCCCCCGGGTCCTCCCCGGCGCGGGGTTGACCAGAAGGGGGTTGCCGCCTCCAGATTCCTCACTCGTGTGAGAGCCGCTGCTGCTGAACTCCTCGTTCGCAGGGGGAGGGCTGCCGCTCTCCGGCTCCTCTCCTCGCGCCGCGGCCCCTCGAATCCTCGGGTCCTGTTTGTGGGGCATGATTCGGGGCTGGTGCTCGGCTGCCTGGAATTAATTCATCGCTCCTCACACTCCTCCCAACGTTAGTAGGAGACCCTCGGCACACCACAGCCCACACTCGTATACGCGCAGCCACTCAAACGCGACGTCTCCGCTCTCCCGACTGCGCGCACCAATCACACGCGCGGAACGGGGGATCAGGGGTCAGAGGGCAGGGACGTCACTCGTATATGCGTAGCCGATTGGGTTTTTTATTGGAGATGATTTAAAGGGCTGTTGGGATGGATATTCGGGATTGGTGTAAGCACGGCGGCTCATTGATGAAGACCATAACGACTTGGTTTGATGTTGGTGCGTTGTATCGTCATTGATCCGACTAACAATCACGTCTCAGCACCATGCTGACCAACGGAATTTCTTCTCCCGCTTGAAGTGCCTGGTCAACTTCTCGTGCTTCGACTGCGCACATCAACTGGTAGCTGTTAGCGAATTTGTTGTGCCGGCGGAAAAAACGATAAATTTCGTCCAGGATAGGTTGACGACACTGAACATTTGCGGTGTGCTCTTGATGGATCTCCGTTGCTTGCATACTGTCAAGCACGTATAGCTGCGCGTACTGCGGTGCTTGATTGTCAAGTGGCTGCAGGTGAGATGTGCGGTGATATGTCTGGCCGTTGAAGACATATAGGCCTCGTCCTGGCAAATCGACGATCTTCGCTCCCATCGACACGAAGCAGACCACGCTGTTGTAGGATCGTATGTGATTGCAGAAGAAAGGATTCGGATGAGTTGGGTCAGTCAGCAATGTGCGGAGAAACTCAGGATATTCCAGCACAACTCCATTGATGTCCTTTGGCAACTTGAATTTGCCCTTAAGGCAGCACGAAGTGAATTTCGATCAACAGGGCGTTCTGAGATTCAGTTTCATTTATTAGGTATAATCCTGTGAGCCATGCGGCTCTTGACTCGGGTGCAACTACAACAAAACAAAAACATGAACAATAAACATCTTAAAGTGACTACATGCAACAGAAAAATCCTGGAATGAAGTTCCTCGAGTTTCAGAACTGGCAGATGATGTTCAGTGCACTGCTATTGTGCGCCTCTACTCGATTGTCATCGAAATTGATGACTTCATTGCGGATCGCTTGTTTCTGACGCCCTGGAACTAAGTGCTGACTGAACGAACACTGCACGCCGCGATAGCGATTGTTTAGGAGTTTCTGCCACGATTCCAAGTCGATGGGCTGCGGCATCTGCTTCACGCCACGATTGCTCAGCAGTTTGTCGATTGATGCAACATTGTTGAGATTCACAATGTGCTGCACAAATTCTTTTGAGCGACTCCTGACTTTGCTTGGCCAACCATCTTTGCTTTCGTTCGTTTGCCTTTTGATGCTTTTTTGCGATGGGATCTTCGTCCT
Organism: Entosphenus tridentatus; assembly: GCA_014621495.2. Taxonomy (NCBI): domain Eukaryota; kingdom Metazoa; phylum Chordata; class Hyperoartia; order Petromyzontiformes; family Petromyzontidae; genus Entosphenus; species Entosphenus tridentatus. Next base: position 23,711 of record JAAXLI020001383.1, on the reverse strand, counting down.
CGTCCATAATTTGTTGCTGGAAGTGAAAAAATCTTTAAGGAACATGATGAAGGCAAATAGAGGGAGAAGAGTGGGCCGCCTCTCCTTGGCCTCTCCTCGCTCTTCTCTCTCTCTTAAGCGTTCATCATACTCATCATACAAAGATAGATAAAGTAGTGCGCCTGTGGCACCCCCGCACAACCACAGCCTGCGGCGGCCCTGAACAACCACAGCCTGCGGCGACCCTGAACAACCACAGCCTGCGGCACCCCCCAACAACCACAGTGTGCGGCGGCCCCCAACAGACTGGTCAAGTAAATCCTTACGATCCACTCGCACAGCGTGCAGTGGGCCTTCATCCAGCAATGGATTTAAGCACCAAAAACCTCGAGTACTAATCTAATGGACAGAGCACGGCTCTCCTTCAGGGCAGCAGTGGAGAGAGTGCGGCTCTCCCTCAGGGCAGCAGTGGACAGAGCACGGCTCTCCCTCAGGGCAGCAGCGGAGCGAGCACGGCTCTCCCTCAGGGCAGCAGTGGACGGAGTATGGCTCTGCCTCAGGGCAGCAGTGGAGAGAGCGCGGCTCACTCTCAAGCCAGCAGTGGAGAGCACGGGGGTCCCTCGGCAGCAGTGGATGGAGCACGGCTCTGCCTCACTCTGACTCACCCGTCTCCTCTGAGGTGTGTGTGATTGTGTGTGAGTGTGTATGAGTGAGCTGTGTGTATGAGTGTGACTGGATCGACCGTCAGCTTTCTGTGGCTGCGTCTCTGGCGTTGTGGCCATAATGTTGCTGCTTCTCGGGCCTCCGAGGTGCGGGGCGCACCACAACAGGAAGTGGCCAGCTCGCGGTCACGTGACGCAGTTCAACCAATCCGGGAGCGTACATGTTTGGGAGGGGCACACCTCTAGTTGGCTGCTGGCTCACGGTCACGTGACACACTTAAACCAATCTGGGGGCGTTATTCACAGTCACAGAAGGACAGATCTGGGCTATTATATATGTGTATTATTAATACTTCTATAGGCTAAACTACTGCATTCTACACTATATAGACTATACACTACATGTACATGTATCTACGCGTTTAGAGTATGTGGCTGCTGCTGTAAATTCCCACTTGATAAGCCACTTCCTTGAGCTGCTCTCATTTACCATGGCCAGGTGGCTTCTGAAAAAGAGCTACACAGCCCCAGTGTTCCTTTCCTGGTAAAATCTTTCCCAATAGAGACCTTAATCTGTATGCCTCAAAAGCCTTTAGGGGTAGGTACTTCCCGACTAGGTAGAAAGTCGAAATTTGCTACACATGTAGCTTTTATGACACAAACAACATAAACAATCTGAAAATCCGAGAGTTTTCTTTTTTTTTTTAGGCCCCCAAATCTCGATTTTAAGTGACCCATACACACGTGTTGTTCCTGGTGTCATTCAGAAACCGTTTAAAATATAAGATTTTGGGTTTTTTAGTTAGATAAGATAGCGTTAGATGGCAAATAAAACTACAGTGAGAATCATTAGTTGGGTTCTATCTTTTATTGTTTTTGAGATATTTCAGATTCAAGCGGTTTTGAACGAAAAAATCCGCATTTTGTGATGTTCACATCTGAATAATTCGACAGCGGTAAAAAAAAATAGGAGAGCTTCCCCTCGTGTAGACTATTACGTTAATACATTTTTGTTTTGTCTAATACAAAAAAGAACGGAATCTTCAAATTGAGCAGTTTTCGAAGGGGACGTCTTTAAATATAAGAAGTTGAATCAAGTCGTCAACTATTTTTGTTTTTTTTGCGGAAAAAAACCTAATGTTTGGAGTAGTTTGTGTATGATCGTAGATACAAATTGTCAAAAATCATATCAGGTTCATTATTATATATTTTTTCAAACGTTTGTCTGGCAAAGACAGGAATTATTAAATAGTACAAAAAATGTAGTTTGGGTCTTTATGAGTGTGTGTATCTGTGAGTGGGTCTCTATGGATCTCCATGAGTCTCTGGGTATCTCTGAGTCTCTGGGTCTCTATGGGTATGGGTTTCAGTGGGTCTCTGTGGGTTTCTATATGAGTCTGTGGATCTCAGTGGTGTCTGTATGGGCCTCTACGAACCTCTAGAAACACGCGTTTAGAGTATGTAGGTGCTGCTATCAATGTCCACGTGATGATGCTGATGATTAACCCACTTCGTTGAGCTGCTATCATTTGTGATGGCAGCTCAATGAAGTCGCTTCTGAAAAAGAGCTAAACAGCAGCTCAGTTGCGGGCCTTATATCTGATAATTAAAAACAGTTTTATTTGTAGTTTTAAAACAAAATCAACTTGCAACTCACAACAACCATTTACCCACTACTATACACTACAGAACCATAATAGAGGTTTTTTTGTGTTAGATCGTGTAAATATATGTGTCGTTAAAACCCACCACCTCCCGAAAGCCAATTAGATGTGCTGCTGCTTCTGCGGCCGTCTGGAACGTTCTTCCTTACCGATTTCAGGAAGCCACTGGGAGCTATGATGGACTTTAACATCATCTTCACCATCGTCATCAACTCATTGCTTTAGAACTGCTGCAGATTCTTGTTGTTGTTGTGTTTCGTTTCTTGTTCTTCCCCCGCACCTCCGATTACTCAATTTGACTACGTACAGTACCAAATAAGTTAAACATACGTAGATACATACGGACAGTAATGTTTAGTTGCCAGGCAGTGCTGTGGACTGTGACAAACACAAATAACGATTTGTATGTTCTTGTCGTTGTGTTGTTTCTGTTCTTTAGATTCAGCGTCTTCAACCAGGATTGCAACAGGTACGTGTGTGTGCGTGCATGCATGCGTGTGTGTGCATGTGTGTGTGTGTGCATGTGTGTACCACAAAATCACGAAATAAAAATCTAATTAAGCTTGTGCCGGAGGCCCCAGGGGAACAGGTGTCCATGACGTCTCCTGACGTGAACCTCCCTAATGGAACATCTGCATCGGTTATAAACATTCAGGCTGGCCTGCCTATGGTCTATCCTGGGTTTAAGCCAGGGGTGGGCAAACTTTTTCACTCGCGGGCCACAATGGGTTCTAAAATTTGACAGAGTGGCCGGGCCAGGAACAGATGGATGGAGTGTTTGTGTGAACTAATATAAATGACATGTAAAAATCATTACATGAAAGGATTTGGCCTTTAACAGGTAACAAAGCACTTATTTGCAAGGAAATTTAATAAATTGCACGAACATGAACAATACAAAAACATGTCGTAACATGACTGATGAAACATCATGAAAACATCTGAGGCCTGCACCCAAACCAATTACCTCACTTGAACTTCTTTATTATCTACATTAACAGGTTAGAGCAGCCACGCAGGCTGTGTGATGGAGATTTGGCTCCAACCTCGTTGCAGCAACAGATCATCACTTTAAGTTTCAGTGGGAACAGTATTGTTGATCTCCCATTTTTGCCAGTGCATCCAAGTCTGGAGTTATTTTGGTTGTGGCAATTCTCAGGATAGATCTGAGGTGCTGATCCGTTAACTTTGATCTGTGACGGGCTTTGTTGGCGTTCATGACGCTGAATGTCTGCTCACACGCATAAGTCGAGCCAAACAAAGTCCGTATCTTCTGTGCAGTCCTCCGGAGGTTTGGAAACGTGGCTCTGTTAAGTGAAGCATAAAAGTCATCCAGTTTAACAGAGTTGAACTTCTCCTTTAGGACGGAGTCAGACTGAAGATCTATCAGTTCCAACTGCAGCTCCTGTGGTGCTGTTTCAGGGTCTTGTGACAGGGGACAGGACAACAGATGTTTGTACATGTCGTGAACAATCTGATCTTTCCTCTGCAGTTTCACATTCAGCTCATTCATGTGTGAAAATATGTCCACAGCAAACGCAAAGTAACAAAGCCAGTTCTTGTCGCTTAGCTCAGGGAATTCGTCAGATTTCCCCATCAACTCCAAAAATGCGATGATGTCCTCTTTCAGCTCCCACACTCATTGTAACACTTTCCCCAAACTTAACCAGCGGACACGAGAGTGGTAAAGCAAGTCCTGATGATCCGCATCAGTTTCCTCCAGGAACGTAATAAACTGACGGTGCTGTGAAGTCTCCTTGCTCATATAAAGTTCACACGTTTTACAACTGGGTTCACGACATGATTAAGCTGCAATACAGACTTACACAGGGATTCCTGATGGATGATGCAGTGAAGGAAAATAAGATCCTGGACAGGGTTTTCCTCTTTCACTTTATCCTGGATTCTTTTCAGCAGCCCAACATTTTTTCCAGTTAAATTTGGCGATCCATCTGTTGTGACATTGAAAAGTTTACTCCGAGGTAGCGTCATTCTTTCGATGACAGCAGATACCTGGTTATACAAGTCCTCTCCCCGCGTTGTTACTTTCAGGGACTCCATGGTCAAAAACTCCTCTGTTATCGCAAAACTGTTGTCAATGCCTCGGATAAAAATGAGGATCTGAGCAGTGTATTTTATGTCCGTACTTTCATCCAGTGCTAGTGAATATAATTCAAAGGAATCAAACTTTTTGTTTAATTGACTGGCTATATTTTTATCAATCAGTTCCACATGGTGAGTCACAGTCCTGCGTGATAAACTGACTTTTTCAAATTTGCTTTTAATCTCCGGACACAAGATGTCTGCTGTCTGTACCATGTATTCTTTTACAAACTTGCCTTCAGAGAAAGTGGTAATGAGTGGTAATGTTGGTGAGAAGAAGTTTTTAAAGAAAATTTGAATCGAAGAAGGAAATTATTGAAAGGTTTGTATAATTAATGATTTTTTAAACTTTTATTATGTTTTCTGTGCTTAAAACTCTTTAAGAAACTGTGGGGTCTAGAACGGACTCGTGAAATTCGGAGAGAACTCGGAGTTTTGTTTGTTTTGTTGAATTACACAAAGTGCGCCATCTAATGGGGAAATGGGGGCATTACAGGAGGAAGGTATAATTTAATTTAATAATAATATTTGGACAAGTTCGGCAGGCCGGATTAAAAAGCCCAACGGGCCGTATACGGCCCGCGGGCCGTACTTTGCCCATGTCTGGTTTAAGCAGACCGGATTGTGTGCTGAGCTCACAAATCCTTGAATGATGTGGACACATTCCAATCAGTGAGCTACTCCGGCGGGCAAGGCTGCCTTGGCTGCAGACATAAGGACGCAACAAATTAATTTCAAAGAAATCGAACTGAATTGTCCTATGGCTATGCCGCGTGATTGGCCATCCACATGATGTGTCTCTGTTTCTGTTTACAGAGAAAGATTCCTCCCGCAAAGGAAACGGTGAATGATGCCCAGTTTCAACACAGCACGATGCAAACATAAACACACTCACATCGTAGCCGTATATTTTGTATGTATGTTGAACTTATTTGGTACCAGATGTAGCCAACGGTGCTAATTGGAGATGCGAGGTAAAGAACAACAAACTACGAGTCTCTGTGTGAGTCTGTGTCTCTCTGTGTGAGTCTATGGGTATCTGTGTGGTGGTGAGTCTATGGGTATCTGTGTGGTGGTGAGTCTATGGGTATCTGTGTGGTGGTGAGTCTGTGTCTCTCTGTGTACGTCTATGGTTCTTTTGTGTGAGTTTGTGGGTCTTTGTGTGAGTCTGTGCCTCTCACTGTGAGTCTGGTTATTTGTGTGAGTCTATGGGTCTCTGTGCGAGTCTATGGCTCCCTGTGTGATGAGTCTCTGGGTCTCGATGTGAGTCTATGTATGTGTAATGTAGTAATCCGGCAGGAGACGAGTGAACGGGGCAGCACTCCTCTTTATTATCTCACTCACGTAACACAGACACTATACAGCCTACACAAGGCGTGCCTACACTGTTACTGTTCTGACTCACGTAACACAGACACTATACAGCCTACACAAGGCGTGCCTACACTGTTACTGATCTGAGCCTACACTGGCTACACTGTTACTGAAGGCTACCCGACCACTGGCCCATCAACCCGGCCCTGATAAGGACGTCGGGCTGATGAGTACCCAGGGTCTCACCACTGGGCCACACAGAGACCCGGCCCTGATAAGAGCAGCGGGGCTAGGGGTCCCAGGGTCCTAGGAGGCTTCTCCGTCTTCTGTCTTCGCTGGTGTAAAACTGCCTCGAGCGCTCCCGCGCGCCGCCTTATATAGGGCGGGGCTAATGCGGACCGCGATGTAAGCACCCGCCCCGCGATGACTCGCTACACGCCGGCGCTTACCACCCCTACATATGTATGTATGTGTGTTGAACTTATTTTGCACCGTACCTAGTCAACCATAATTGGAGGTACCCTCGAGATAATTTCAAGACCAAACCGCACACCCTGAGACCTCATGGGTCACCCAACCACCAAGCTAGCAGGCTGGCTACCTTAACGCTGGCGAGACGCTAACTACCTCGTCTAGTATACAGGAGGCGTGGGTTCGATCCCGACCCTGATACCTGCTGTATATTTGAATCGGCATGTCTCCCTCCCCATGGTGGCATGGACTTTTTCCCGGGCCCTCCGATTTTTACGCGCTTTTATTTGTTGTTGTATCCTCAAATCTTGTAACTCTATTTTAACCCACTTCCCAATGTGGTGTCGACTGCGAACTTGGTATACTTATGTCTTACTGATGACAATACTATATTCCATCAAAAAAATTTTTTAAACAATCTTTTTTATCTCTTATGTTTCGTTACTACTTCAAACCACTGGTGTGTTGGAGAATAAATCCAAAACATTTACAATTTGAGTACAGTGACATTTCACTGGTAATTGCATCCAGCATCATCTGAATGAGACTTCGCGATGGCTGCTCCATGTGATTCATCATCCGCGTGATGTGTATCTGTGTGCATGATGTGTGTCTGTCTGTGTTTGTGTCTACAGAGAGAGATTCTGGCAACAAAGGAAGTGGTGAGTGAAAGCTCATTTCACTGCAGCGCTACTTCTGCCTACAGAGACAAAGATCCCCTGTGTAGCCTTAAAAGGCTGTTGGGGCAAGTGTTGTTAGTAGTAGCGAGTAGCAGCAGCGCCTATGAAGGCCAACACTGTGGGAAACGAGGGGGTGGGTGGCCAGCACCACGCCCGGTGAAGTCACCGAAAGACAAAAATAATAGGTTTCTATCTATTCTATGGGTATCTATGCGTTTAGCCACAGTGGTGAGATGTTAACTACCTTGCCTAGAATACAAGATCATCGGTAATTCGATCCCGACCCTGATGCTTACTGTATATTTGGAGTTCGCGTCTCTCTCTCCCCATGGTCACGTGGATTTTTGTCCGGGTCCTCCGGTTTTTCCCCTAATAATTTAGAATCAACGTAACCACGAGTTTAGAGTATTTGGCTACTGCTATACATTTCTATGCAATGACGATGATATTTTAGCCACTACGTTTAGCTATCATTTGTGAAAGCCAGTTGGCCTTACACACGGTGACAAAAAAACAATGTCGAGTTGTAATAAGTTTTCATTTAGGAAACACAAAGACCGACTCGAATCAGGGCCAGGAGGACGAAGAAGCATCCTTTAATACCCCATTTCGCAACGGCGGAGTTTTTAGTTGAGCAACCGTTAGATTTATCATCAAGCATCAAGTTTGCTTGCCCGGAATACATTTTTGGGGAAAAACCCCTCAATGGGTTTTGGGGGTTTTTAAAAAGTCACTGGTGGTGGGTTCAGCGGTTTGACTTGTCATGGATTCGAACGTTTTTATCGCACAGAGGCACCTGCTGCCACTTCCTGTGCTCATTTCCTGTAACATTTGTAGATGACAAATTTAGTTTTTTACCAAAGCGTAAGGCCCCACTGAGCTGCGAATAACTTTTATTCTGAAGCCGCCACCCTGGCCATCGCAAATGATTAGCTCAACGAAGTGGCGTGTCGTGTAATGTTGTACGTCAAACTTCTTTCGCGCCGTACACAGCCAACCATGCTAGTCGGTGTGGTTTGTCTCCTGGTCCTCCGGTTTTTTCCGTCTACGTTTAGAAATATGTGGAAATGTATAGCAGCCAAATGACTAAACGTGTGACGTTGATTCTAAACATGGAGGGGAATACCCGGAGGAACCATAGAAAAATCCACATGCCAACGGGGGGAGAGGCATGCAAACTCCAAATATACAGCAGGCGTCAGGGTCAGGATCGAACCCACGACCTCCTGTACACCAGGCGAGAGAGTTAACATCTCCTAGCCACCGTGGCACCCCTGACTGGGATGGTGATGGTGGTGGTGGTAGTGGCGATGGTGGTGATTGTGGTGGTGGAGGTAGTGGTGGTTATAGTGGCTGTAGTGTAGTGGTTAGCATGCTGCACTTGGAACTCATTGACCCGAGTTTGTTTTCTGCTCATGACCAACACCAGTGACAATTATCTGAACCGTTTCTGGGCCTCCTAGGTCGACTCAGCCTCAAATGAGTACCTGGTTTAGTGGTGTGTAGTAAACATCGCCAAAGGCGGCCGAGCGTGGTGCTAACCACCCACCCCTTTGTATGTCGTGCCGGCCTTCATAGGTGCGCACTAACAGCACTTGCCCCAACAGTCTGTTACAGGCTATACGGGGGATCTTTGTCTTTGGCGGTGGTAGGGGTGGTGGCATGGTGGTGATGGTGTTGGCGGTGATGGCAGTGGCAGCTGTGGTGGTGGTAGCATGGAGACGGTGGTGGTGATGGTGGTGGCGATGTTGGTGGCAGTAAAAACAACCCCCTACCTCGTCATTGCTGCCAGACGGTAACGCTGTGGTGAATATGAACAATGCAAAGGAGGCGAGGCCAATTCAAATCGGCTTTTCCCCTCATGGCACTGGTAGCCAACAAAGCAGCCAATGGGGGCTCTGGACAGGTGCAATGGGCTGGTAACAACTCCATCTTGAATTCAACTACCACTAAACCACGTAAAAGATATCGAACTAAACTTGGAACGGTACTGCCTGGACCTTTGTGGAATACAGGAGGTCCAGTGGACTCGCTCTTGCTCCTGCCGCCATGAGGGGTGGACGTGTGAGCGTGGCGGTGAGGTGTGGGAAGCCATAAGCCCCAGGCTACTCTCCCATCAACGAGAGCGAGGAGTGGTGGTGGTGGTTACTTATGCCCCCACCGAAGATGGACATCAGTGGAGGGATGCAGGCTAGGCTGATAAGTACGATACCTTCTATGACCTGATGTCACAGGTACTAGCAAAAGTGACACCTCGGGGTAGTCATCCTGTTGGGTGGCTTTAATGCCCGAGTGGGTCATAACACTGGCACCTGGGCTGTAGTGATTGGAAGGCATGGGCCAGATCATCTCAAAAACAATGGTAGGAGGCTGCTATACCTCTGAGCAGACCATTTATTTTTAATTACCAACACGCTGTTCTGGCATTGGTGCATCCCACACAACATGATGGATGCATGCCGGGTCCAAGCAAGAACATCTGCTGGACAATATAGTGACGGAACAGCGGATGCAAGCCCATGTCCTAAACACTACCCACTGATCATCGGCTTGTCATCTGTAAGATGAGCCTGCCATTATTCCACTCCAGTGGTGGGTATCCATCTAGGACTCCATTAAAACCCACAGTGACCTGGTCTCAGCTAGCTAATGGAAGTTGCAAGCAAGAGTTTCATCATCGCTTGCAGCTTGGGTTAGCATCGTCCCCCCCCCCCCCCCCGATGCCGACGGGAAATAGGTGAGGTTCAGGACTGTGGCTCATTCAGCTGCTATGGCTGCTTTGGATACGCAGGTCGGTCGTGCAGTGTGCCCCTTTAGTACATGATAAGATTGCTATGCACTGTCTCTGCCTAGCTCGTATTACTGAAACCTCGCTTCGACCTGGAGTTGACCAACCTTTGGCTGATTTAGTCCTAGATGGGTATTCAATATTGCATATTCCCAGACCAGGTAAAAAGAGAGGTGGCGGTGATATTTCAGACTGGCCTCATCTGTGCCATGTGCCGTGGTCCCATAGTCGGGTCATTCAAATACATGATCGTGCCCTGAATTATAATCAGAGTCTGCATTTCACCCTTGTTTACAGATGTCTCAGCTGTCTGAGGTGATCTCTCCCTTGTTTCTGGAATTCCCTCGTACAATTGTGCTGGGAGATTTCAATAGATGGATTGATGACCCATCTAACAGTTTGGCTACAGACCTTTTGGATACAATGGGTTCCATGGGATTTACTTAGTTTATTCAGGGCCCAACCCATGATCACGGCCACATGATAGACCTAGCGTTCACCCAGGGGGTCTCAGTTGGGGCCTTTACATTTTCATCCACACTATGGACTGATCACATGGTGATTTATGCTTAGATCAACGGTCTCCCCAACCCTCTCCGATGGTCTGGACAACTGCAGGGAGGCTGTGTTCGGCCCAAAAGGCTAATGACCAATCTGGATTTCATGACGCCTTATCGGCCCATATATGCTCTTATTGACACAGTGGGATGATCAATGAAAGTGTTGATACGTACAATTTAGTGCTCCGATCTGTTATCGATGACCTTGCTTCTCGCAGCCATCTTCATGCTCAAGTTACCACAAGCACCCCCTCAGGGCCCTGAAAGTACAATTTAGGAAAATAGAATGATGCTGGCGCAGATCTCAGCTCGATGATGATCGAACAACTCAACGAGCCTGTCAACGGGCTTACACAGGAGATATCTTCATGATGACGAAAAGTACGTCGCTATGAGGATTGACTCGGCAAGGAACCGCCCTGCTGAGCAGTTGATTCACCCTGACTGTATGTCCATAAAGGTTGTTCCTTCTGAAGAGCGCTGCAAAGATGTCCATCAGTTAAACATCGATCGCATTAGAGAGGGTATCTTTCCCAGCAATTAATCCTAATTTTAGCTTGGACCCAAGAGCACCTCTCATCTTTGAGGCTTTTTTTTACTGGTCCTGCCTACAGACTTCATCCAAACTACTGCGGGGATGAAATTGACAACTTGTGATTTAGATCCCTGTCTCTCTTGGCGTCTTAAGGAGGCCTTTGAGTCAGTGATCCCGATGATGACCTAATTAGTCAACTCTTTCTGTTCAGAAGGAGTATTCCCGAAACCACTGAAACATTCTTTAGTGCGACCACTTCTAAAGAAAATGGGACTTGATGTCGATATCCTGGCTAACTATTGCCGATCTACAATCTTCCATGTTTAGGGAAGATTATAGAAAGGGTGGCCTCCTCCCAGTTGGGGTCGTAACATGAGGCTGAGTGCTTCTTTGATGTCACTCAATCAGGCTTCAGGACCCATCATGGAACTGAGTCTGCCTTGGTTTGCATGGCACACAATCTCCTCGTGGCGATGGACAGGGGCTATATTTCAGGCCTGGTTATGCTGGATCTATCAGCGGCATTTGATGCAATCAATCGTGGGGTTTTATTGCGGTGCCTTCGGGACCTGGCAGGAATCTGAGGCACTGCCTTGCAGTGGATTGGTGGCCTTGGGCCCCCACGTGTCTTCTGCTGGACCCTCCCCTTATGGTATCCCTCAGGGGTCAGTCTTATGTCCCCTTTTATTCAATGTCCTTGTTAGGCCACTGGAAGCTGTCATCCAGAGGCACGGTCTGCAATGCCATCAGTATGCCGATGACACCCAGATGTCTCCATCTCTGGTGACCCAGATGCAGCTCTGGCTTGAATCTGCATGCACGCAGCAGAACTGGCTAAGGATGAATCCTGACAAGACTGTGCTGATGATTGTAGGGTCAGAGAGTCGGCTGAGGATGGGTCAGGGGGAGCTTGAGCCTCCATTAATTAATGAAGTACTCCATCTCGCTGTAACAGTGGTGCACAACCTGGGTGTACTGCTTGATCGTAGCTTAACCATGTCCCTCAGGTTGCAGCTATAGCCACAGTGGGGTTTTATCCCCTAAGAGTGCTCCGATGGCTGTGACCCCTCTTGTCATACTAGTGATCTCAAAACACTGGTTCACGCCTTTGTGTCAATGTGTCTGGATTACGGAAATGCTCTGTATGCTGAGCTGCAGCTGGTGCAGAATGCAGCTGCCCTCATGCTTAGATGTGTTAACTATGTCGAGCACATAAAACCAATCCTCTATTATCTGCACTGGCTACCAGTCAGCCATCGCATACAATTGAAGTTAGCTGTAATGACTTACAAAGCTCAAAACGTCCTTGGTCCTTAGTACCTTCAGTCCTGTTTGCCCCCCTCACCCCCAACATCAGGTAGATATGTCTTGCGCTACTCAGGCCAGGCCCTGCTAACTCAGCCTAGCATTTTTCATTTTACACTAGGCGGTAGTGTGGTGCCTTCTCGAGTGTGGTGCCTAAGATCTGGAACTCTCTTCCACCGGCCTTCAGATTGGCTCTGAGCACCGAGCAGTTCTGGAAACTACAAGACCCACTTTTTCCTTTTAGCTTTTCCTTGAGGGTGTCCCCTCATTTTAATATTTTTTTCTAGGTCTAGATTTTATAGGTAGAACTAATTTTGTTAAATTCGTACTGTAAAGTATTGTGATGCCCTCTTTTGTGGGGGCGAGTTTAAAAAAAAAGAATTTGAATGAATCACCGCCACCACCATCATCATCACTACCTTCATAGGTGCTGCGCAATAACAGCCCTTGCCTCTACAGTCTGTTAAAGGCTACATGGGGGATCTTTGTCTTTCAGGGTCACATCACGTCAACTGTCTGCTGCTGTTGCTATTGCTGCCGATTCCATTGGCTAGAGGAACAGCCTACGGCTAGATACAAGTAAGGACCCCCTGTGTGTCTCTATGTGTCTCTTTATGTGTCCATGTGTGTGTCCTGTGTGTGCGCAGGATGGTAATGCTGTGGTGAATGTGAGCAACACCATGCAGGGGAGGCCAATTCCAAAATCGGCTATTCCCCTCATGGCGCTTGTAGCCACCACAGCGGCCAATGGGGGCTCTAGATGAGTGTGAGGGGCTTATAACCCCTCCACCTTCAATTAATTACCACAAAACCACGCGATTAATATCTAGCTAAGCTTGTGCCGGAGGCCCCGGGGAGACCGACGTCTATGACGTCTCCTGGCCAAACAGCATTTGGCAAAGCCAGTAGACTGAATCATTACCCTTGGGATTCCTCCAGAAACGCAAAAAGACGCTGCGGCTGCCCACGTGGAATGTTAGAATGTTCACTGTTGAGGGAGAGGCTGCCACTCCTCTGTCGGGAACTGGACCAGTACTGCCTGGATATCTGTGGTATTCTGGAGGTCTGGTGGACTGGCCCTGGCTCCTGCCACCATGAGGGGTGGACAATCCTCTACTCCGGGAAGGAGACTGCCAAACAACAGGAAGTGGCTCTTCTTCTGAACAAAATAATGATGGGAGCGTAGGAGCATGGCCTGTGAGATGTGGGAAGCTGTAAGCCCCAGGCTACTGTGGGCTCATCTTTCCATCAGCCAGAGGTGAGGAATGGTTGTGGTGGGTACTTTTGCCTCCACCGAAGACGAACATCAGTAGAGGTATGCAGGCAAGGCCAATGCCTTCTATGACCTCCTGTCACAGGTGCTAGCTAAAGTGGCCCTTCGGGATAGAGTCATCCTGTTGGTTGACTTTAATGCCTGAGTTGGTCATGATGCTGGCATCTGGGCTGGAGTGATTGGAAGGCAAGGGGCCAGATCAGCTCAACAACAACAGTAGAAGGCTGCTAGACTTTTGTGCAGTCCATTGGGGATGTAATTACCAACACGCTGTTCCAGCATCAGCGCATCCATACAACATCATGGATGCATTCTGGGTCCAAGCAATAACATCTGCTAGACTATATAGTGACAAAACAGCGGATGCGGGCGAATGTCCTTAACACCAGCGCCTACCGTGGAGCTGACCATCGGCTTGTCATCTGTAAGATGCGCTTGCCATTCTTCCACTTTGGTGGTAGGTGTACATCTAGGACCCCATTCAAACCCACAGTGGCCTGGTCTCAGCTAGCTGATGAAATTTGCAAGCAAGAATATCATCATCGCTTGCAGTTGGGGTTGACATCGTCCCCCCCTCCTCCTGATGCCGAGGGGAAATGGGTAAGGTTTAGGACTGTGACTCATAAAGCTGCAATGGCTGCTTTGGGTACACGGTCTAAGCCTTCCAGCCATTTTGGCTGATGGAGGTGGTGTTCCGGCTGGCTGAGCAAAGCGACAGGCCTAACTGTCTACAGCATCCCGTGTCGGAGAAAGAGGTTTCCTGCAGCATTCGCTCGTAGGTTTGGAGAGCCATGAGACGCTGCAAGGATGGGCGGTCGCGGGTTGCTGAGGAGATGGAGTCTGTCTCAGCAGTCCGCGATCACAAATCACTGTTTAACTCCATTAAAAAAGTAACTTTCAGCACCACACCTATCACCATCATTAGGGGAAAGAAATGTGTGCAGATTTTCTGAGCATTTCTGAGGTCTTGGGGGAGGGGAAATCCCTCAGCCTGGATAACATCACGAGGCAAAATGAGGGTGAAGGAGAGAGGCTTGCTGAACCCCAAGGTAGTTTCAGGAAAGGGTGGCCTTGCACAGATGCCAAATTTTCTGTCCGTCTACTACAGCAGAGGTGTAGGAAATTCCGACAGGACCTACATCTCTGCTTTATTGACCTGGTCAAGGCCTATGAAACCATCAGTAGGCCTGGGCTCTGGGTTGTTCTTCGTGCTTCTGGGGCCATGACTGTGCTCACAATCATTAAGGACATTCATGATCGTGGGCAGGCCCGGGTAAAACGACGTGGCTGGGAGTCGGAGCCATTGCCTGTTCACATTGGGGTGCGACAGGGATGTCCTCTGGCTCCCACATTATGTAAAATATGTTTTGACCACATAATTCGTGAAGCCTTCGATGGCTGTACAGGAGGAATTTCCATACAGTATAGATACAATGGGAGGACCATCAACATTATGTATGCTGATGATTTGGCGATTGCTGCTCACTCAGAGGAGCAGTTGGAGGTGCTGCTGATGAACCTTGAGTGTGCCATGAAAATGTGGGGCCTTACCATCAGCCCCACCAAAACTAAACACCTGCCTGGGTATGTTGTGCCATCAAACACTCCACATCCTCAGTTCCTCATTGGTGATGGGGAAATTATGGAGAGATTGGAGAGTTTTCCATACCTGGGAAGTGTGCTAATGACCAGCTTCGGTTTGAAAGCAGAGGTCTCACCTCAAATCAGTCGAGCGGCATTATCTTTTCATTGACTGCATACCACTGTGTGGAAGCTACCTGGTCTGTCGCTCTGCACGAAGCTTCGGGTCTTCTCAGCCACGGTCTTGCCCTCCCGTTTCTACGCTTGCGAAACGTGGACCCCCCCTATTGAAACATCTTTGCTGGTTAGAAACATTTCGGCTAGCCGAACTACGATCCATCCTGGGTTTAACCAAGCTGGATTGTGTGAGGAGCTCACAAATCCTTTAAAGATCGGTGAGCTCCGGCAGCCAAGGCTGTGTTGGCTGGGTCATGTTGCACGTATGCCTAAATATATTTTGTTCAACCGGATAGAGGGGGCTAAATGGGCGTGGCACGGGCTAGAGAAGAAATGGGTTTGATGTGGCACAAGAGGATGTGGAGCTGAGTGGACTTGCCGATGACTGGTACCAGCTGTGTCATGATCGGCCTCTGTGGAGGAGGCTCGTGAAGGACGCTACTGGGCAGTTGGAGGCAGTTGCCCTCCAACAACAATGGAGGGCCGGGGAGCGATGCTCACAACAACGAGCAGTGCGCCGGGTGGCTAAAACACAGCAAATATGCACAGTCGGGGGCACAGGTGGTGCATCGGCCAGTCATCTCAGTAAAGCAACTCATGGCACCTGGGTCTGTCCCGTGACCTCCTGCCAGCAGGTATTCGACACTTCACATGGCCTTAACGTGCACATAGCCTGGCACAAGCACCGGGGTGACGTCACCACCACTTAATGACGAATGGCGGTTGTTCTTCTTGTTGTGTGTCTGAGTGTCACTCTGTGTCAATGTCATTACCCCTACTCCAGCCCCTGTAACCACCCCAGCCCCTGTCACTACCCCAGCCCCAGTCACTACCACTACATTTTAACCAATACCATCCAAAGTACAAGTTTATGATGATGTATAATTGTGATAAAGTGCCGGTGCTGCTTTGTGAATCTACACAAGACGAGATCACACATGATGGCTTAGCAGCAGCCAAATTCTGTCACGCGTGGAGATACATAGAGACTCATAGAGATGCATATAGACACAGAGAGAGTAAGAGATATGTAGAGATCTATAGAAATACACCGAGACATATAGAGATACACAGAGACATACAGATGCATAGCGACCTATGGAGCTACATAAAGATACATAGAGATACACAGAGACCCATAAAGATCCATAGAGACCCACAGAGACACATAAACCCATAGAGACCCACAGAAACACAGAGACCCATAGAGGTGCATAGAGACGCATAGAGACCCATTAAGGCCCGTAGAGACCCACAGAGACGCAGAGAAACGCAGAAAACCATATACGCACAGAAACACAAAGACCCATAGAGATCCACAGACCCACAGAGAACTGTAGAGACCCACAGAGGTGAACGCGGAAAGACAGCTCGGTGGCCTGCCACCTGCCAAAATAAAAAAACAAATAGAATGATGTTGACATCAACAAAACTCTTTCAAACCATTCTCATTCACAGGCAGCCGGGGTAACAAGGAAGGCTTCGGTGATCTCCGTTACCCTGCTTTTGACACGAGAGCACGAGTATATGTATGGTGTATGTATCGTGTGTGTGGTGTATGTATCGTGTGTATAAAGTGTAATCATGTTGTACGTATGTGTTGTGCATAGAATGTAGTGTATAGTAGTGTGTATGTTGTATGTATTTTAAACTTTGACATCGAACGTAGCCAACCACGCTGATTGGAGGTGCGGGGAAGGAAAACAAACTATAACAACACCAACAAGCAGCAGCAGTTCTAAAGCAATGGATATAGATGATGACGATTTAAAAATCGCCAAAAGGCGTACAGTGAAAAGACAACGCACTATCAGAGTAATGATCGCTCAGGGTAAGCATCTACATCACGAGGCTTCCTTTTTCAGGACCAAAATATAATAATAGGTTTTTCCCCTTTTTTTCTGGCAACAAAACTGAAACCTTTTTACAAGGAATAAAAGAAAGCCGTCTCTGGTGTGGACCAATCAGTTCCAAGGACAATGCGTCATATTATCAGAGTGTGTTTTTTGGTTAATGCAGACATGATTCCTCGTAAAAAAAGTTTTCAGTTTTGTTGCCAGAAAAAAAGTGGAACAACCCTATTATTATTATCAAACTATTTTGTTTATTGTACCACTTGTACGGCCCCGCCGAGCTGCTGTGTAGTCGCTCTTGTTCACAAGCGACCCCCTGGCCATCACAAATGACAGAGAGATGTAGACTCCAAATGTACAGCAACAGCAGGCATCGTCATGGTCAGGATCGAACCCACGACCTCCTGTATACCAGGCGAGGTAGTTAACATCTCCTAGCCACCGTCGTGATGATGAAAGAGAGAGAGAGACGCAGACTCCAAATATACAGCGGC
>JAAXLI020001382.1:41590-59876 GCA_014621495.2 Entosphenus tridentatus | reverse complement strand
GATGCTGCTAATCCTGCATAATGCACGGACACAAGTAGCACTAATTACATACCTCTTGATATGCAAATTATTTTGTTAAGGCGCCCCCCCCTTCACCCCCCCTCCCAACCCAGCTTATATATATGCTCCAAGCACGTGTGCTGTTTCATTCAGACGCTGTCGCCTCGACAGACCTGGTTTCACCTGAAGACGGCTGCTTGCGTTGTGGCCGAAACGTCGTGAGAATTATTTTATTATGTTTTATTATTTTTATTATTTTTTATTATTTTTATTATTTTATTACTTCCCTTCTACGTGACTTTACCGAAAGAACCAAGAAGAAGAAACGACACCTCATTAATTTAAATTGGTGGAGCGGTGAAGGAGGACTTCTCCGAATAAATATACCCACCAATAAAGATAATTATTCACTTCGTCTTATGGCTGACACTGTTGGAGAGTAACAACTATTATTTTACAGTGAGGTGGTTGAGCTTGATCAATGCGTCAGGAGTAGCCGAGTTCATCGCTGTGATGCCTCCTTGATATTTGTAAATTGGGCATTTTTGCGTCGTGACATGTTTCCTGGTCTGTTCTGGATGACCGCATAATGGATGGATCTCATTAATACCGTTTGGAAAACACCAGCAGCATTTGTTTAGCAAGTCTGACTGCTGATGATACCAAAACGGTCTTAACCAAACCAACGTTTTATTGTTCACCACAAACGCTGCTGTATAAGATTGTCTGGAAAGCCTACATGGTCATAGACTAAAAACCATTCTATGTGGTCACCAGAGATCTCGATATTTATTTGAGTATTTTGATATACTGTATTGACTAGGTACCATGCGGTTGCTTGTATCTGCCAAATCATCGGCTTGGTCAACTGCTATTTGCTCAAGTTTGGACAAATTGGTGACCTCAACAATGTGGGCCCTGAGGACTAGAATTAAAAGATGCTGCTTAATTAGAGACATACGCACAGCGTATATGCAAACACCACATTGAGTGAAAAACAAAATTGCATGTAGAGATGTTACACTCAAACTATATTGGTTGATGCTGAAGTTAGTTCCTGTCGTGTTAAAATTAGCTTTCTCCTAAAAATACTCGCTTCCATCTGGCAACTGCACTATGTCCTGCAGTGAGATCTCCGATGGGCACAGGATTCGCTTGCTTTGTCAGGTTTGATTTTATTTCTTGAAATCGTCAATGTGTTGAAAATTCAGTACGAAGAAAATGTTGCAGCTTTAGACCATAAAAAAGACAAGTTTAGAATGAGTCACCCTTGCTCATTCCCTAATAGCTGTGTGATTTACTATTGTTTTAGATTAGTACATGATTTGCAATGTATGTATGTTGAACAACTTTCGTACCGTACGTAGCCAACCGTGCTAATATCTATAATTAAGGATTATTTTAGCATTCCTGCTTAACCGGACCTTTGAAATGAGATACGCATTCAATTTCGCCACAGATCCTGGTGTGTTTTAACGGTCCTAACAAACCAGCCTCATCATTCACCAACTGGTGCTGCCCGTGCTTCAATTGGCCTCATAATGTTGTCACATGCGAGTTCTACATTTTATGCATGTTACAGTTGCTCAATGCACTTGGCTATCATACGCGATATACCACCAATGTGTTGCAATGAAGTGACATTGCTCCACGTACGTAACTGTATTTATCATACGGCTCTAGCAACACGAGTTTGTAATCGTCCTACTCTTGCACAAATAGCAGTGTATAAGCCAGGCCACAAAAACAACATATGAACATTAAAGGTTTCGTAAGAATGAATCTCTCATTTTCCACGGAACACGTCATACTTTTTTTTCTCGTGTGTGCATTTACCTAGCTACGTGTGTATTTTAGACGTTTCGCCAAAGCGCAAATGGGGGGCGGGGCAGCTGCGGTGCTGATTATAAATATAAATTGTTGGTGAAATGCAACACACTTTATGTTCAAAACAGCAGCAGTGAAACTCCGTCTATGCCAAATGTGGCAATGGAGGTGACGGGGTCACACGCTCACTAAAAAAAACACCCCACGCAGGGTCGCGCGCTCCCTATTCTCAACTTGTCGTCTCACGTCGCCACTGCGGCTCGCTTCTTAAGAGCCTAACGAAGAGAGGGGAACTGTTTACAAGTCGGAGCCGAGGCATCTTAGGCATGAATGTTTGCCGTCTGCTGGGCTGGCTGGCGTGGAGTTTCGCCCCACTCGTCCTCATCGCGGACGGACATGCCATGAGGAAACGCTCGGCAGAGATTCCCCGGGGGACCACCGAAGACCTGAAGAAGATTTTCGTTGGCAGATGCTACGATTACATTCGTGTTATTAATCCTGCCCTACGGTGAGTTCATTTCGATATATCCTCTATAGAGCCGTACTTCCAAAGACGGAAGTTGATTTAATTGTATCTGAAATGCCATATTTCACTTTATGGGTTCTCATTAATAAGATGCTAAAACCTGATCAGAGTGACAAGAGCGTACGAAACTGGAATAGATGATGGCCAAGACCCGTGTATGCCTTGTTCAATTTGACAGGCATGAGTGTGACATCGTCTATTCACAATGGCAAGGTGATACTAGAATGGATGACACAGCTAACTGCATGCCTTATACATTTCTTGAGTTACCTCTGAAGTCTGTGTGAAACGCAATGCATTTTTAATTATTTCAAATTAGAATTGTGCGACACAAAGAATCGGCCAATCCTGTGAAACGTCCCTGAAAAAACGCAAACATTTACGGTAATTGTGCAGAGCCTTGGTCAGCCTCTTGAAGACCTAAAAATGTATGCCACTTTTTTGGATCAGATTTGTCTTTATTGATGTTATGATGAGGTAAAAAAGAAATCAGGGCCATTACTTATTTTAAACAATAACCCCATTGCACTATATGGATATAACATTTCAATGTTATTCTGGCTTATTGACGTTTGGCTTCACCCTTATAGATTAATTGATACCTTCAACATTAAATCTCAACATTTAATGTCGTCACAGTTAAACCGTAAATAAGTAATTATTTGAATGTGGCATTCGGCACCAAAGTGTTGGGGGCATACTCTTTGGTTCTTTCGGTAAAGTCACGTAGGTGAAAATAAAAATAAAAAATAACTAAATTAACTCACGACGTTTAGGAGGCAACACAAGCTTCCGTCATCAGGTGGGACAACCACAACAAAAAAAACAGAATTACTGTTGGGGGCAGTAATTATTATTGAAGGCCAAGAGCAAGGTGTCTCCAAGCCCATGTGAGTATTAGGTCGGTGTCCATCCCCATTGGCTACCGTGAACCTACCGTGTACATTTAAAATGAAAACAAAATGACAATGACTCATGTGGCTACGCTATGGGATCATTGAAAACGTGACACAATTCGCAAGTTTATTGCCCACTGTGTCCATTCTTGTCCACCTGGCAGCATACATTGGAACACCACGGTCGATCGGCAGGTCACCCACTTGTGGTGGGATTAATTGTGGGTACACCCACATCTTCCAAGACGTAATCTAGCCAGCGTGCAAGTGCAGGCCAAATTCCGTCAAGAGGGGCTCCCCAGAGCTTTCTCTCGTGGATGCCCTTTCACCAGCAAGGGCATTGGCGAGACGCTGCAGGGCTTTACCTTTTCCGTCATTGGTGAAGTGAACCTTTTTCCTCCCAGGGACAAGAACTGTGAGCAGATGTGGGAAGCATTCTACAAAGGATTCGTCGGCAAACAGCCATGCGAGGTCACCATGGACAGCTACAACCAGTTTGTTGCGCTGGCAAGCCATCCTTTGCCAAAAGACAAGGTTATTGGTACAGGGAGGAACAATGTTCCACACTGCCCACCAGGGATTATTTAGCTGTCTGTCTGTCGTACATAAAAAATATATATAATGCACACAGCTCTTTGATTGGTGGAGACCTTACAAACAGCTCTTTGATTGGTGGAGACCTACTGCCGGGTACGGAGAGGGGAGGTGCCTAAGGGAGGCGGGTCAGGGGAGGGGCCTAAGGAAGGGGGGAGTCAGGTAAACAGCTCTTTGATTTTCTTCTTGGTTTTTTCGGAAAAGTCACGTAGAAGGGAAGTAATAAAATAATAAAAATAATAAAACATAATAAAATAATTCTCACGACGTTTCGGCCACAACGCAAGCAGCCGTCTTCAGGTGAAACCAGGTCTGTCGAGGCGACAGCGTCTGAATGAGGCAGCACACGTGCTTGGAGCATATATATAAGCTGGGTTGGGAGGGGGGGGGGCACCTTAACAAAATAATTTGCATATCAAGAGGAATTTAGCATATTTATGGGAAATGCAGGTATGTAATTAGTGCTACTTGTGTTCGTGGATTATGCAGGATTAGCAGCATCCAAGGGAGAGGATATGGGAAATGCAGGTATGTGAATAGTGTTACTTTGCCCGTGCATGATGCAGGATTAGCAGCATCAACGGGGAGGAAGGGGGTAGCATTAACAAAGGGATGAAGTGTTAATAGTATGTAGCTGCAGTAACTAAAACCACCACGTAAACAACTAAAGTATAAACTACATAGTATCATAATTATACTAAATATACTCTACAATAAGCTGAGTTACTAACAGTAGGTAATACATTACAATTCTACGTCGTCAAAAATATAATATGCTTCCATCTAAACTTTATTCTCTTACATCGCACGAGTCTACACCGTACTATATACTGCCATAGACAGACCCAAACATTAAATTATATACTGTATTGCTATAACCACCCTATACCTTATCCATTGTAATGTTACACTATGTATTATTATACCCACCCTAATGTATATCACACTGCTGTATATTCACTATACAATTACGATACTATATATTACTTTGTACATTGTATTAAGCATACACATTTAAAAACTATTTGTTATTATACAGTGTGAAAGATACTAAGAGGAAGCAACAACATATGTCTATGCAGCAGAGCAAAGAATCCATTCCCCTGGGAGAATACAATGCCAGTGAATGGAACGCGGTCTGAAGGTCACCGTAAACGTGAACACAATCAGTTAAGATCCGAAATGGTTTATTACGTCCTTCCAATGATTGCTAAGCCAGAATCTATCTTCTCGGTGGAAATTGTCTCTGTGTTTGTATATGTGGATAGCCTCATGAACGAATCTCTCATGGTAGCCAGATGGCTTGCAGAGAACCTCTGTCTTGGAGAAGTCAATATCATGTGAGCCCACTGAATTGTAACAGTGATCTGCCACGGCTGAGGTGTTTGTCCTACCGTGTTTCAAGTCTGCTTTATGTTCACGGATGCGGTCCGAGACATGTCGTTTGGTTTCTCCAATGTAACTGCTACCACAGAGGCAACTTAGTTTGTAGACGCCAGGGTACTGTATGTCTGGTACCACATCTTTAACAGACGGGACGAGATCACGGATTTTATGTACTGTGTTGAATCGGACCTGGATCTTGTGTTTTATCAGGATTTTGGAGATCTTTTTTGTGACCCCAGCAATGTAGGGTAAGGTGATGGCCTTGAAAGGCTCCTCAACGGGATCCTTCTTGATAGTTGGAGTGATGGCTTTGCGGATTGTGTAGTCGGAGTAACCATTAGCCTTAAGAGCTTGGCGTACGTGTTTGAGTTCACTGGCAATGTGTTCCTGGTCGGAGATGCATTGGGCTCTATGGTATAGAGTCTTGATTAAGGAATTCTTCTGGGATGGATGGTGGTGGGAATCCGGTTTTAGGTATGCATCCGTATGGGTAGCTTTCCTGTAGACAGAATGGCTCATTGAACCATCAGGTCTCCTTTTAATTAGGACATCCAAAAAGGGTAGCTTGCCATCTTTTTCGACTTCCATGGTGAATCTGATGGCTGGGTGTATGGAATTGATGTGGTCGAGAAATTGGTCTAGAGTAGGCCGGCCATGTGGCCAGATGCTGCTAATCCTGCATAATGCACGGACACAAGTAGCACTAATTACATACCTCTTGATATGCAAATTATTTTGTTAAGGCGCCCCCCCCTTCACCCCCCCTCCCAACCCAGCTTATATATATGCTCCAAGCACGTGTGCTGTTTCATTCAGACGCTGTCGCCTCGACAGACCTGGTTTCACCTGAAGACGGCTGCTTGCGTTGTGGCCGAAACGTCGTGAGAATTATTTTATTATGTTTTATTATTTTTATTATTTTATTACTTCCCTTCTACGTGACTTTACCGAAAGAACCAAGAAGATGAATTCCTGCAGTCACGAAAGCTTTAAATCGAAATTTATGAGGTGTCGTTTGAAAGGTAACGATATTTTCGTCATTTTTACCTTCGACCAAGTAATTCGGCTGATTCAGTTTACCAGGCCTGCTGCTGCATATCCGCTCTATCATTTGCAATAGTCCAGCATTTGACGTGGGTCCCTATTTGTACATTTTACAACTGGGGTGGCAACACGGTCTCAGCGGTGGCGTGGTCGCCACTCGTTGCAGAGGTTATTGGTTCAAGCCTTGACGGCTGCCCTGGTTATTCCTGCGGGTTTAGTAACCATTAAGTACACACCGTCTGTGTCACGATGGACGTTCAACATCATTTTGACGTCATTCGAAACGAGTAGGTCGTTGTGTGGTACAAATTTGCAAAGTTTGGAAAATTACTCTGAAATTATTGAATTGGCATGAGAGTACAAATAGCAAGACCGCCCCCTACCGACCAGACTAACGTCTGGTTCATTTTCTTGGTTCTTTCGGTAAAGTCACGTAGAAGGGAAATAATAAAATAATGCAAAATATTACATAATCAAATAATTATGTTTTATTTTTTATTATGTTTTATTTTTTCTTATTTTCTTATTTCCCTTCTACATGACTTTACCGAAAGAACCAAGAAGATTAATCCCTGCAGTCACGAAAGCTTTAAATCGAAATTTTACGTATGTTTGAAGGCCACATGCCGAGTCACTTTTGTGCCCACGTGGACGACTTTGCCACTAGGGGGCGCCCTTTCAAATATTTGAGGCGAGATTTGAGGTGAGACGTGAGTTAGTTGTTTGCTTGTAAAGTGATCTTGAGAAGCCGTCTCGCCCTAAAGGGGCGCGTTATCAAAACAAAGAATTATTATTACAACTTAATAGGTATGACGGGGCATGCTACGTGCCCACCAAAACACCCGCTGCTGTCACCGCAGATGCCCAAAACTGGCACTGACAACAATTATTCATGCCTCGTGTACCCTTCTTAAATATGGTGTTATAGATGTATCAGTGTCGTATTATTGTGGTAACGCAATGATAGTAAAAATTCTATAATTATCGTTGTGAATTTTTTATAGTTCATCAAATCTCTGGCGGGGGCAGAGCGGGTAAATAAACTTCATCGAAGGAGTTTAACGCTGACAATCGCCAGATGTGCTGGATGTAATTACCAGCCTAATTGTAATTGTTCAATGGTATGGATTGTTCTTTTTACATCACGGTGTGATGAAGCAATTAAAAAAGGTGTGTTTGTTCATGTGACGACTGCATGCAGTCAATTGTGGCAGGTACACACTGGCATTGTACTCACTCGATCTAACCCAAGAAAATATATTATTGGATTCCTCAAAGTTATTGCCGTCAGACCTCAAGACTTTCCACTAGTTATCTTTATAATCATGCTCCACCTGAGGGAAGCAATCCGTTCCTTAAAGATGTGAGACCTACAAATTGATCCATGTTATTTAAAAGTCCAAGCCTTGTAGAGATGTAATGCAAAGTGGTTAAGTTAAACACGACACGACTGGGGAAAACGTGTAGCATCGCGGTCGTGTTACCGCAGTCAGCGGAGTAAGTATTGAGTGTACGGGCAGTGTAACTGTACTGAGGCTTGAGGGCCAAAGAAGCCCATCAATGAGGAGGGCCCCATTTCATTCCTTACACTCGGGTCCATGCCAACCACTCTACGGTACTAACTGTAGATGAATTTGGTTGTAGTGACTCAAGTTAGTCTAGATATATGTAGCGACTGCTCACGTCCACACACTCGTTTATGTATAGAATTTTAGTATCCATTAATATACAAATAAAGGCATGGAACGGCGGTGCAGTGTGCTACAAACTTGGAAACCCGAGTTTGATTTTCAGTGAGTTAAATGTAAACTCCATGACAAACAACGCTCATAACCAACAAAGCATAGAGAGCCCTTCATTCAGCAGTTGATTGCCATACGTCTGTGTGTTATCAATTTAATTTATAATACGAATAAATAAAGGTGAAATAACATATACTTGACACTGCAACAGTGTCTTTGCAACGACCCTCATGCCACTGAAATCCTGGCAACGAAGTAACTCTCTACAGGAAAAACAGAAGTGTGGATAGCTTTTAGAGATTGTGTCATGTTTTACGCAATTGTATAAATGTATCTCTCAAAATGTGAACGATTAAATAACCGTCACATTGTCAACGATTGGGGCAAGTGTACACATGTTATACAGACTTTTGTTAATACAATGCTTAATGAGGGCCTCTCCACGCTGTGCGGTTCGTGAGGATTGTTTGATCATACTTCACGCTATTCAATGTTGGTTGCCAACGGTGGAGAGCAGAGACTGACTCTACTGCACTGTCCATCATGTTGCCCCAGAGCCTTTAATACGTTGGCAATATGTTAACTACCTCGTGTGGTTTGTCGGTCGTGGGTCCAATCCGGACCCTGACAAATGTATATTTGGAGTTTGCACGTTCTCCCCGTGGTCGCGTAATTTTTTTTCTCCAGGTCCTCCGGGTTTTCCCTCCACATTTAGAAACGTGCGTTTAGAATATTTGGCTGCTGCTGGAAATTTCAACACGATAAGCCGCTTTGTTGAGTTATCATTTGTGGCCAGGTCACTTCTGAAAAAGAGCTATATAGCTCAGTGGGCCTTACCTGGTCAAATAAAAAGTAGAATTTAGTTTTACTTGCTATGCATCGTGGTCGTCTATCCAAAGCACTGTCCAGGCTTAACCCCTGCCAAGCGAATTGGGTCATAGGGGTACTAAACGTACAAGAGTGAAAATTGTAAGGACAACGTTTGTAAACATCTTTAGTTTAAATCGAGGTCAACAGTATGGACACCCATAGGGAGGGACTCCCGGAGAGTGAAGGCAGAAAAGGAGAAGGCATAACTCCCATTTTCATCATATTGGTGGATGATAGAATGATCACCACACTGACACAAACTGCAAATTGTTACTGTATCTCTTTGATATCATTATTACGTATATGCTAATGCTGGTCTAGCTCAGGCTCAGAACGACTATGCACGTCATACAGTTGGTTTCTGCATGATATAGTACAGGGACGAGGATTTAATTTCCAGTCCATGGCCATTTGAGTCAATGCATCGCTCAGTTTACTCTACTACCCAATTACATCGCCCTACAATAAATGCATTTGACATTAAAAAGTCCTTGCCCCAGTTTAATTCCGGAACATCACTTACTGACGTTAATCGAAAGGCAACGCAAACTATAGTCATAACGAAATGCACTTCCTTGAATTACAGTTAGCTGTAGATCAATAGGACACTGAACTGTACACATGACCTCGTGGTATAACGTAACACTGCGCAGGATTCATGCCCCAATTTGCCACTGCCGATGAAAATTCCTAAATCACGCAGCGCACATTCTGTAAGTCTGTGCCCGTCTCACAGCAGCCAGCCTAATCCGTTGCTATTAGGATCGGGGCAATAAAAACACCTTTGGCCATCCAAGAACTATGATCTTCCTAAGTTAAAATTTCGCCCGTGTAATATCTAGTCATTGAAAGGTCTACTGCTGGATGAAGGCCTCGCCCACACTGTGGAGGTAAACTTTCTCATGCTGGTCAGTGCAGGTTGGCGGAGGGATACGGGGGTGGAGGTTCGATACCAGTTCAGATATTACTCGCCATTGTGAGCCGTAGCCAGGAATCCAACTCAGACTTCCGGGGTTCATAGCGCAGTGTGCTAACTGCTGCTTTCACGAGTAAGGACACAATAGCAAAATGTCTCACGCGGGAAATAAAGGATACATCCTTACTAAGTGGAACATATCGAAAGTGAATAGCCCCTGAGATGGTGGTTAAATTGAGTGTTGGGCCTGGTGGCACGTGATGAGTAGCACAGTTGGCTACGTACGGTGTGAAAGAAGTTCAAGATACATACATGATATCCATCTCTTAGATGGCAGGGTTGGTAAATCACACGGAGGCCATCTTTCACATGGGAAACGTGTCTTTAGGGAAATGTGGACGCAAACACAAGGCAGTACAGCACGCAGTTGTTTGACATTCTGTACCTGTGTGGATTTTTTAATTATCCTCTAATATGCGCCAGGTTTTCCAGGGTACTCTGCATTCCTCCCTTCTGTAGAACTACTCAAAATGGAACTGGCCAACATCCAAAAGAGGACTCGGTGAGATTTTCCTTGGGGAAATAATAATTAAAATAGTTTTTATGCAGTGCATAAAATCATCTTCCAATGTAACTGTGAATCACTTTGGCGAGTTGTCAGCTTTCGCCAAAATTATATACTGTCCTGGATTAGACGAAGAAACACGTACATTATGAGACATTAGATTGGGGACACAAACACATAAATATAACTGGAGACATTAACCATCTCAGATTTTGCTGACGATACAGTCATTATGACGTCCAATGGGAATGAGCCACAGGAAATTTTAGAAGCACTTAATCATCAGTCTGCAAAGATGCACTGAAGATAAATGTTTGCCAAATAAAACATCATGCACGATGCTTTTGCTAAACAATCAGATATATCGGTTGCAGGGACGCATCTGGAAAACAGCGAAGAGTTACGCGTATATCTGATGTATTTTTTTAGGTGGACTGAGAAGATACAAAGGATGAAATAAAGAGGTGGGCAAAAGAGGGTTTGAGAATTTTTGTAAATGTGAACTTGAAGCAGTAATGAGAAACAACACGCCGACGCTCGTATAGATGAAAACTTTTTAATCAGTGTACCGCACAGAAACGTGGACAAGGGTAGGTCGATGTTCCAGGCCAAAAATATATATGCAATAATAAATAAATAATGTTTGCCCAATTTGTTAACACATTATGGCATCATCCCTCCAATCCAGTGGCTCCCAACCGTACTGGTATTGGCCCCTAATCAAGACCAACTTGCCCCGGCGGCCCCCCCCCCCAAAACCACAACTAACGATACTCAGGGCACAATTTACTGAGTGCCCACGTGTCCACGCATCTCATCATGGCGACGTTAATTGGTTGCTTGTTTCGTCGATACAAATCGGCGCTGGCAATCCCCCATGCGGATTCGAAATTATCTCCTGCATAGTTTCCATGCGACAACCTGTGCCCCCCCTCCCCCGAAAGAACTATAGTTGAGAACTACCGCTATATGACCTGGTTTGATTTAAAAATACAAGAAGTATTCAATTGCCAATTTAGATTCGCATTCTAGGCAAGAGCTTTTCCTTCTTTTTAAAAAAGGGGCCTCCGGACACGTTAGATAGACGACTTGTGGTGTAGAGTAGAGCAATGCACCGATGTACTTCTACCCCTTTTACATAGTTTCCATACCTGACACCCCCTTATCAATGCCCTACCTTATTACAGACCAATTCAGACCTTATTGGTCACCCCGAGCCCTAATAAATCTCAACGTTCATCTGACAAAGTCCCATCGCAAGTGAGAAACACAAACAAAAACATGTGCCCTTATTAAAACGGCTGTACGCCGTATGGACCTGAAAACTCAATTTCGATGCACAAGAATACGGGGTTAAACCGTATGGGTTGACACGGTATTAAGTTTCGCAAATACGTCGTCACTGTATTCCCTGATTGGCGTCGCCTCAACCCCACACTTAGGGGCCGTCCATAAATGACGTCACGCGATTTTGGACGATTTTTTACCCCCCCCCTTGTCACATGGGGTCACAAAAAGTCAGACCCCCCCCCTCAAATATGACGTCACAAAGCTCTGCCCCACCCCCAAACCATAAAACATGCTTCAAATCGCTTTAAACTATTGTCATTGTTGTGCGTATTTAATGTGGCGCTGCACTCTGATGTTGTAGGAGAAAACATTTATTAAAAAGTTATTTAATTAAGTAGAACGTGTTGTCTATATTTATTTAAAGTTGCGTTCTTTTGATGTGACGTCACATTTATAACCCCCTCCCCTCGTCACACATCGTCACAAATGTCTGACCCCCCGCCCCTAGGTGCGTGACGTCATTTATGGACGGCCCCTTATACTTATACGACGATTGTACTGTGATTGCAAATCGGGTAATGTCAACAAATGTTGCTGAAATGAAGGAACGAACAGCAGGTGGCGATGAAGCACAATTTATAGCAGATGCTGAAAGCATTTTCCTGCAGATTTTCCTAATTTTATAAATGAAACAATTGTTTTATTTTACGATGTAAGGCCCACTGAGTTATATAGCACTTTGTCAGAAGCGACCTGGCTACACATTATAGCTCAACGAAGTGGCTTATCACGTGGAAATTTAAAGCAGCCAAATACCATAAACGCGCGTTTCCTAAATATGAAAGGAAAAACCGGGAGAAATAAATCCACGCTACCACGGCGAGAGCATGCAAACTCTAAATATACAGCAGCAGTAGGCGCCGCAGTCGGGATAGATTGCACGCCCTCCTGCATACCAGGCGCACTGCTCTTGCAGACATGTGAACCCAAACCTACCCTCGATGGCGCTATTGCTTAGAGCCGCATTTTTTGCTTAAAGGTCAAGGTATTCCCTATTCTTTAGAGCTTCATCTGCGTTTCTACAGATCCATCTAAACACATGCCACGTCACACCACGTGAATAAAACCACTATAATAAATGGTGTACCAACCTTTGAGAATCACAGCGGTCTGTAGTAAACAATACACAATGACTGTGTGGTAATATCCATATTTTTTCATAAGTCAGTAATTTAACGTGCATATTACTGATGAAACAATATATGGACATATTAAAAAAAAAATTGGCTAGGTACATTAAATAAGAGCTGTCAAAGTGAACCCATTTAAGCTTGATGCAGTTTATTACTATGATTTTTCATGAGTATGATTATATATATATGTGTATATGTTCCTGAGGCAACGTCTCTGCATGAAATTGATCAACACTGCCCTAATGCCATATACATGTAAATGGCACTTTACCCTTCGATACTAAAAAGGGTTAGCATTACGGTCAACGTAAGTTGGGCTGTAATTGAAATATAATACGATAAATGTACCCAATTGTTTCTTTTGAAATTTTAATTTACCGTCGTAATTTTGTTTTATTATTCAAATGACATTTCGAACGAACAATGAAAGAAATTGCATTTATTAATGTGTTCCGTCGCAAATACTGTGGTATATGGATTGTTTGAGTTCATAGCTACTAGTAAGCCAACTTTGGGGGCAAAAATACCGATAAGCGAATAACATTCAGTCATTTATTGTTGTAACAATTTGCAAATGCCATATTACAGTATTAATAGTGGTTAATGGTGATATTTATCTGTTATTTTCATTATTAACCGTAATATATTAACTAGATCATTGTTAATGTGATTAAATATCGTAAAGAGAGAAATGCAATGCGTATTCATGTAATAATTTTTTTTGGTTTACTAAATTAAACCGTATCTATTTATATACACGGCCTTCTACAACATTCTAAGAGTTCGTTAAACAAATTAGTGGATAATTCACTCGGATCACGCAACTGTCTTCAATCAGCAGCAGCTATTATAAAAAGGTGAAATTATAGTTGGATTCATAATCAAATTTCCTTATAACACAGTGACATATGGCCAACATAACATATAATTGATTACCATAACATACTTAAGTAATAGAAAATATAATAGATTTCCGGCTCACTTTCGAATGGTAAATACAGTCTCGTTGTGCATCATTAAAGCTGCATGAACTATGAGGATGGATAACTGTGCTTGGCTAACTGTGTATGATGTACTCTGTGCCTGGGCGACTGTGTTCTTGGAAGGCGGGATGCTGTGACCTAAGTGTGCGCTTGGCTAACTCCCTCCAAGTGGTTCGGGGTCGTCTGTGTGAGTTATGCGCGGCGCACCTTATGTAAACTATCTGCAACTCGCACGGACAAGTGTGGACAACTACGATCACGTGGTAGTGTCAGCCTGAAACACGGCTCTTGGTCACCTGGAAGCTTGTTTTCCCCGAACATGACACCCGCATTGGAAACAAATTAATGATCATGTTTTAGAGGAGAACCAGCCAGATGAGCAAGCAAGGTTTAGGAAAGGTTTTTCTACCTTCGACCACATCAGAACCTAGCAAAGACGAGTGACCTTCAATTATACTTTTTGTGTGCTTAGCCTTTGTAGATTATGAAAAACAATTTGAATCAATAGAAATTGAAGCAGTCACTCCAGGTTCTTACAAGCCTAGGTCTAAATAAAACATATTTAGAAGTAAAGTAATGCACACTTTACAAATGCAGAATAGCGAAACGGGGAGTTGGGTGATGCACCTTCGTTGTTCACAGCAACATTAGAAGACATTTTACAAAAAAAAAATATAAAACATTAATCATGGCAGGATTTCTGACAAAGTTGTCTTTATAATGTTCAATGGGAATTAATTACAGGAAAAAATACAATAACTTAATGCTGCAAATGTATACATGTTGCACTTCTTTTGCACCATACTTAGCTAATCACAACTTCGATTAGCAAAGCAGACCTCAAAATAAATAACTGTATGAACAAAACAAGTTCACTAAACAAAGACAAGATATATTTTGGAGGGACACAACTGGAAAACACATCACAGTATAATATACCAAGGGCAGTTATCGAAGATGGACTGGAATCAAAATTATACAATAAAGAGGTAGGCAAGAGCTGGTTGGAATTTTTGTTGTAAAACTGAAGTGGATTATAAAAAATATACCAATCTGACAAAAGTAAAAAATGTTTAATCAGTGTGCATTATCTATGAAAGTATATGGATAAAAAAATATGGACTTTAACATAATATGGAACATTAGCTGAAAAGTGTGCAAATAAGTTGTGGAAAGGTGCATTCTGGGATTTGCACTGAGAGACAGAAGACATGGATGCTAGAACAAGCACAATTTGGAGAAGTAATTTTGGCTTCATAAAAGAGGACATGGACATTACACACCACTCAAACTGCTGCTCTTTGGAAAAATATTTTTTTCTCAGAGTTAGTGCCATTCCATGTCTCGTGACACTCGAGTGGATGAATTTACATCGGCAATCAAAATAAAAAATGTCCTGTTTTTGTATCAGCATAGCATTTGCTGTGCCTGTGAGTAGTGTATGTGTGCGCTGTTCTCACACTGCACCACACAACCCGGTTACCTGGGTTCAATTCCCAGTCATTGAGTGACACCATCGATAGATTAGCATCGTTTCACGGTTGGCTATGTACGGTGCGAAATAAGTTCAACAGACAAAAACAAAGATGATGTCCGATGCATGAGACAAATGACAGGGCGGCAGCCAAAGTAGTGAATACACCCGAGAATACGCCCTCGATAAAGCAATGAATTTAGCTCATGTCAATCCATCGATCAATATTTATTGTACGTGCCATATCGCCCTCAGAAAAGTGGGAATCAGTGCACGTTACAACGGCTCCTGCTGGAGAGGCACAGAGAGAAGAACAAAGCTGTGCACGTGTCGTTCCTAGACCTTGAAAAGGCATTTGACAGGGTCCCCCACGACCTCATCTGGCACTCGCTTCGATCCCATGGAGTCCCTGAAACCCACGTGCATTGGGTGCAACTCCTATACAAGAACGTCACCAGTGCAGTCAGGTGCGCAGTAGGCATATCACCGCCATTTCCCATCAGCGTTGGAGTGCACCAAGGATCGGCCCTGTCACCACTCCTGTTTATCCTGTGCATGGACACGATCACTGCTGACCTGCACACGCCCCTGCCATGGTCAATTCTCTATGCGGATGACGTCCTACTCTCAGATGAAGAGAGAGGAGATGTGGAAAGACAAACGCACCTGTGGAAGGAACGTTTGGACGAAAACGGGATGAGGTTCAACATCAAAAAGACGGAGTATATGGAGTGTGGCCCCCAAACCGACGGCACCATCAGCATTGACGGAGAAGATCTGAAGAAAGTGATGGACTTTAAGTACCTGTGCTCCACCATCAGCTCAGATGGAAGCATCACGACTGATGTGAGGTCACGAGTCAATGCGGCATGGATGAAGTGGAGGCAAGTCACCGGAGTCCTCTGTGATCGGAAAATGCCGGATAGGCTGAAGGGAAAAATTTACAAGACCATCGTCCGACCGGTGGCACTCTATGGATCCGAGTGCTGGCCAGCCACAACTGTACACGAACAAGCCCTCCATACCATGGAGATGAGGATGCTCAGATGGAGCCTTGGACTGACTCGATGGGATCGTGTCATGAACGAAGACGTTCGGAAGCGACTTGGTGTGGCCCCCATTGTGGACAAGATGCTTGAGGCAAGGCTTCGGTGGTACAGGCATGTGATGCGAAGTGAAGAGTCATCAGTGGCCAAGACTGCCGTGCGTATTGAGCCAGAGGGCCGCCGTCCACGCGGACGTCCGAAGAAGCGATGGATGGATCGAATAAAGGAAGACATGAAGACGGTCAACGCATCCCCGGAAGATGCCCTGGACCGAGCCAAATGGAGAAGACAATGCCGAAAAGCGGACCCTGTGACAAAGCGGGAACAACGCTAGGAAGAAGAAGTGCACGTTACAACAGAACGGGAACGGTACAGGGGGGACAGAGCAACAGAAATTAAAAATAAACCCGTCACGACCTCGGCAGCTAACACCGACAGAGTATAGTAAATTGCAACTGCGCGCAAAATAAAGCGCAGCCGTGCGCAACAAATAGCATAAGAAAGGTAAGTGGTGAATGAAAATAAATAAATAAATAAATGAAAAGTAAATAGAATTTTTATTTAAAATATTAGATGTTATGTGAAGGCAAGTCTGAATAGGTGTGTCTTGCATAGACCACGGAATTGAGTAAAACCATGAAGACAAAATATGAAAGGCCTTTAAGCAGCAAATGATGGATGGTGGTGCTGATGGTGGTGGTGGTAATAATTATGATCCATGATACAGGTTTTTTTTGGTTAGATCGCGTAAATATATAAAAGTGTCGTTAAACCCGCCACCACCCGACACAGCCAACTAGTAAGGGTTGTCACGTAAACAGAACGCGGCCAATTCGTCACTCATACAGCACACTGGTGTGTTGGAGAGCCAAGCCACAATATTTACAATCTAAGTACGACGTTTCGCCAGTAATTACAACTAGCCTGTTTACAAAAAAAAGTAAATTTAAAAACAGTGCGCACACATATGCGTGCGTTTGGTTGCCGTGACTATGAAAGTTCTTCTCTCTCAATTGGTGCCAATTTGTACTCCTTGATGCCTTGGAACAACTTGTTCCGGATTTTGTGTGAGTAGAATTCACTCCGTTTCGTTAGCCATGTGAGACAAATTGATGGCGTACGCAGTTGAAAAGACACAGAGGTCTATGGCAACAACAACAACAATAACAAAACATCCGTTGTGCTTTGCAGATTTACGGTCGAGATTCAGAATGGCAGTATTAAATATCTTTATATCTTATATAGATGTATGTGGCGCCTTAGACCAAGGCGCTTTACAATTGTACATTTAGATGATAGTGGTTAAAATAAAGAGTGGGGTTATAAAAAGTGGTGGTGTCGCTATGGTGACAGTAAGGAGGACAGGTGGGAGTTGTTAAGTCAGGTTTAATTGTTGGTGTGGATGACGGGGGTAGTGACAGGGGTAGTGATTCGGTTGGGGCAGTGATAGGGGTCGTGTTAGGGGTAGTGACAGGGGTAGTGATAGGGGTAGTGACAGGGGTAGTGGTAGGGGTAGTGATAGGGGTAGTGATAGGGGTTGGAGTAGTGACAGGGGTAGTGATAGGAGTAGTGATAGGGGTAGTGATAGGGGTAGTAATGGGGTTGGGGTAGTGCCAGGGGTAGTGACAGGGGTAGTGATGGGGGTAGTGATAGGGGTAGTGATGAGGTTGGGGTAGTGACAGGGGTAGTGACAGGGGTAGTGATAGGGGTAGTGATGGGGATAGTGATAGGGGTAGTTTCAGGGGTAGTGATAGGGGTAGTAATAAGGGTAGTAATAGGGGTAGTGATAGGGGTAGTGATTGGGGTAGTGACAGGGGTAGTGATAGGGGTAGTGATAGGAATAGTGATAGGGGTAGTGACAGGGGTAGTGATAGGGGTAGTGATAGGGGTAGTAATAGGGGTAGTGATAGGGGTAGTGATAGGGGTAGTGATAG
>JAAXLI020001382.1:27454-41490 GCA_014621495.2 Entosphenus tridentatus | reverse complement strand
AGGGGTAGTGATAGGGGTAGTAATAGGGGTTGGGGTAGTGATAGGGGTAGTAATAGGGGTTGGGGTAGTGACAGGGGTAGTGATAGTGGTTGGGGTGGGTCTATTTGTAGCTGCGGGGTCCGGGGCAGGGAGTAGCAGTAGCAGGATGGGCAAGGGAGAAGAGATATGGGGGTTTGTTTTAAGGGAGGAACGGAAGCAGGTTAGTGAGGATGATTGTTTTATGTGCAGGGGGAGTTTGTTGGAGTGAAGGGTAGAGCGTGAAGGCAAAATGGAACGAGTGCGTGAGAGACTCAGAGAGTAGAGGATGGGTTTGGGCACAGTGAGAGATGAGAGAAGCGAGATAATGTGGGGCAAGACCATGGAGGGATTTGTAGACTCGAGTGAGACATTTAAAAAGACGGCGATAGTAGTCAGGGAGCCCGTGGATTTGGGAAAGTAGAGTCACGTAGAAGGGAAATAATATTTACGCTAAATTCCTCTTGATATTCAAATTATTTTGTCAAGGCGCTCTTCCCCCCTTCCAACCCAGCTTAAATATACGCTCCAAGCGTGGTGGTGTTTCATTCAGACGCTTTCTCCCCGACAGACCTGGTCTTCACCTGAGGACGGCTGCTTGCGTTGTGGCCGAAACGTCGTGAGAATTATTTTATTATGTTTTATTTTTATTATTTTATTATTTCCCTTCTACGTGACTTTACCGAAAGAACCAAGAAGATGAATCCCTGCATTCACGAAAGCTTTAAATCGAAATAGAGCAGAAGTGTTGGGAATTGTGCGGAAGGGTAAAACAAAAATGATCCGGGCTGAGGCATTTCGTATCTGTTGGGAGAGGGGTGAGAACGCAGGCAGGAAGGCCGAGAAGAAGAAGAGAGTTGCAGTAGTCAGGGCGAGTGAACACGAGGGAGTGAACCGGGAGAGTTGAGCAGAAGAGAGTGAGACGAGGGGAGATAATGTTGCGAATGTTGAATTGGTGGAAGCGGCGGATTGCGAGAGCGGTGGCCTAGATGCGGTTGGAGAGGGAGGAGCTGAAGACATTTTCCAGTGCGTGGGGATGTGCATCGCATGCACGAGCGGGTGTGTTTTTAAACAAACAATTCACCATCTGCCCAGTGTCCACACGGTGTTGTATGCAATAATAAACATCACGAGTCCGCAGTCTGCAATGCCGTGCGCTTTTGAAACGCACAGCGCACCTTTGGCGTTGAATAATACATTAAATGAGCGAGAGAGAGAGAAGAAATGGTAGAATGGAACGTGTCCATTGTGCCAGCGCCCGATAAATAAATAACCGAGTTGGATCTGGTGTCCTTTTGTAAATGATCCATCGTTGGTCAGCCTCTCATCTGCACTGCCATCTGACCCGCAGTAAACAGAGACAGGCAGCCTCGTACCCAGTCTACGCTGATGCCAGCGGCGGTCGTAGTGGTGGTGGTGCAGTAATGGGGCCGGATTTGCGAGCGTTATGTTTGGTAACGCGTGCAAAACCCTGCGAAATGATTAAGTCTGGGTTCTCATCACCACGGATATATCCAAATAAAACCCATATACACGATAATAAATGAGCGAGAGGTTTGCCGCTGAAATTGGAAGCTGGAATTCATAAAAACTTGACAAAAATTTCAG
Organism: Entosphenus tridentatus; assembly: GCA_014621495.2. Taxonomy (NCBI): domain Eukaryota; kingdom Metazoa; phylum Chordata; class Hyperoartia; order Petromyzontiformes; family Petromyzontidae; genus Entosphenus; species Entosphenus tridentatus. The sequence goes on along the minus strand of JAAXLI020001382.1, from coordinate 39,867 downwards.
TGCGGCCGTGAAAAGCAAATATAAAATTCACAAATTCCCCCATGCAATTGTCCTACAGAGATGTAATTCAGAAATTGTAATGAACAATTTGAATTTTCTTTCTTCTCTTCACACTAATGCAGAATGGTAATTTGTTCAGGAGTGAGGCTGCAATGGGCGTGGTTAAATATGATAGCAGTTAACTTTTATGCTGTCAACACAATATTTGCTGTGCTATTTCATTTAAATAAATACACAGAATTTATTCCAAACGCATATATTGGGTATTGGACACTAAAGTGAAATGATAAATCAAGTGGACGAGAAAAAGTGTTTGTATCACTTGGGCAATGCTATTGGGTTTCATTTTTGGAATCTTAAATGTTTGTGGAAATAATATGGTGTCATATTTTCCACCGTGCAAGCAACTGGAATGAACACTGCATGCAGTATCTTATTTTAAACCAGCTGTCTGCTGAGCAATTGAGCCATTTATTTATTTGTCGAAAACCATATTTATTTATTTATACACGGTAGTTCCATTAATCTACATACAGCCTGTTTTTATGTATATAAAGAGGTCCCATTTTTGTTCAAAGGAATATTTGTTATTTATTGCAGGGTTGTAAATTTCATCCACGAGGCCTGCGCACGTTGGCGTGTTTTCAAGAACACCGTAGGTAGGATGGTAGGTAGGTTGATCGGTTGGTTGCGCCAGCAATCTAACAGCCTGCTGTGCCGATCGTGCGTGCGAATTTTACCATTGGACGCGCTGAGACACGTGTTCAAACTGATTCATTCAATTGCAGGGAATTGTATTCCGTAGTCTTAAATTCCTATAAGCTGGATCACCTGTTCACCCAGTATATCGCTGCTTAGCATACACGCAATGTTGAAGCTTGTGTTGTTCCAGCCATTAATATATCCACATTGAAAAGACAACGGCAATGCATCATATGCATAATTAACTTCAGCTTAACATACGTTGACTATGTATATCCATTAAAATGAAGCGTATGCAAAATTGCAAATACTGAATATATAAACGTGTATATATACATAATGAGTAAATATAAATACATCCATACATTCTAAGGGAAGCATATATCCGTGAGCTGTATATAAATGAGTGGGCCTTTGGATGCGCGGGCATGTATGTTGCCTATTTGAATATTTATTAAATCTCACAGGAACGTCGCAATGAGATGAACGAAATGTTTTAAATCTGGCCAAAACTCTCATTAAGCGCCCCTTTGCATTGCATGCTGAGAAAGATCAAAAATGGGATTCCTGGTTCCCAAACTTATCGGTGGCCCATTTCGACACTTGTCCTTGCATAAAAGTTTCAATGAGCAACTCATTAAAGATACACAGCTGTGTGGGGCTTTGCTGGTGGGGGGTTTAGGAAAAGAGCTGTATTCATCTTGTTCCCTTTAGACAGGCGGAATTTCCACAAGTGCAACGAGCAGATGGGAAACCACATACAACAGCGCCAGGCACTCAGACCGGCATCACGTGGCATTTTACCACCCCACTGGTGTGAAGCCCCTGCTGCGATATCAATAAGATGCCAAGGTTGCCCTGTACATCGGCACCTTTTGAATTGATTTATTTTGGCTCGATACCAGTTTCATTTTGCCGTCCCGGTCCCGAAGGGGCTATCGACGGCGCTGACAGATGAAGGCAATGACGTTCGAGTGGCGACTCTTTGTCGGATCAGTCCGGGCCCTCGTTTAAACGTCTCCATGGTTTACTTTGTTTTCGGAACCTAAGACGATTACCATTTTCAAAGTGTTCAAATGCGCAAATTGGCTGCCGTCGCAATACCCTACGGGATGATACCTGCCTACTGTATGACACCTGCCTTGCAGGACTAAAGCAACCGATTGCCAGCGACGTGTTGGGACCACGTGCTCAGGAGTCTGCACCAAATGTGACTTTAGTCTCGCACAAGACGACGATTCTAAAAGGGCACCACAAGCACAGTCCACGCATTTGTCGTCCCAATTGGCCTTTGAGCACGCGTGCAGTGCTTTCCGGATGCGCCACTGGCTTAATAAAGCACACACCGGGATTGCATTTAAATGACTCGAGTGCACTGCTATCCGGGCTGCCATTAATAACGGATGCAATAGGTAACCCCCCCCCCACAGTGCTTGTGTTGTGTGACTGCATTGTGCCATGGGATTGCAGGGAATGTATTGAGGTTGATGATGATGGTGTGAAGATGAGCATGTAGTCACGAGGGGAGATGACACTGTGCCAAAGGGAATAACGTGCGGCTGTCAGAAATGCACTGTTTGGTGTTAGATGATATTCTTGCGCGTGGCATTGTGTTCAGAAGCTGAATGCCGATGTCGAGATCCGCTAGCCGCGGCGGGACTTCAGGAGAGAACCCGTGTAGTTGTGTTATTCCTATATTGGTATGAGCGCAGACTACAGAGGTTTACGATGTTGTCCGTAGCTGAGGTTGCGTGGTCACAATCGCACCACGACCCTGGTTTGTCTTTAATTGTCCATTCATGGTGGAGATGTGTGCATCGGTCTGTTGATGTTCTGATGCAGCTGATGGCTACACCGGCGTCTTCGAGGAATGTCAAAGGCAGGAGATGCGATGATGTTTGGGTCTCGAATGAGGCGTTTATTTTTGACCTCCGCGTCGTTCCACTCGGTTCGCCAGCGTTCTACCGGATCTGGGTGAGATTCTAGGATGGTGGCAGCAGCAGCGCGATCCCAGAAGAGGGACAGGAACTTGAGTCGGCGGCGAGGTGACATTGTCAAGGTCTGGGTAGATGGGTAGCTGGTTGTCATTGGCAAGAAAACGCGTAAACTTGTGTGCGGATATTTGGTGACAGAATGTTCGCCAGACCAGGGAGTCAAGGGGATTGGTGTCGGTTTCAGTGTTCCTGTTATTTCATTGTGCATCTAGCAGTGTTGTGTACGAGCTCCCGGACCAGGTTAGAGCTCAGTGCCTCTGCTACTGAGAAGGTCGATGAGAGGGGTGGCAGCGTGGCGTTTGCTGCTTTGTGTGCGACCGCGTGCAACGGGGTCAAGGTGGCCTCGCCGCCAATGAGAGAGGGATAGTGAAATGTGACCGCAGCAGCGCGGCAGGGATGCCCAACGCGGCACAGAGCGCATTTTTTATTTGTCCAAATGTGCGAAGATTCAGATGCACTGCGATCGGGGAGGCGAGTGAGCGAGTGGCGGGAGCCGAGACGCGCTGCCTTCCTGGACATGCAAATGTTGTGGATCGTGAGCGATTGCTGAGTTTCGGGGCCATACAAAGCGGCGTAGACGTGCGACTTGTAGCATCGCTGGGAGCAGCCAAAGGACCTGGGCCGAGTGGGCAGCCGATGAGCGTAACCTCGTAGCGGATTAGCGCAGGGAAACCAAAACCACGGGGAACCGAGGGTGCAAATTGCAGCGGCGGAGTAGTAGAGTAGAGATTGCGAACGAGGCAGCAGTAGTGGCGGGCGGGTTTGGCTGTAGAGTGCAAGGTGTAAGCTGCAGCAAGACTCAAGGGAGCGCGAGTGAGTGCGATGCAGATACAATGGTCATGCTGCCTCGAGTTTCGGGATCGAGAGGGCCCCACGCCATTGTTCTGCCGCCCGTCAGAGTGCCTTGGTTCGAGATCTTGAACCGAGCACCCGCGGCGTCATTGGAAGCTGTGGAGGGGTCGAGTGGGTCCACCGAGGTTCGAGTGTGTGGAGAGGGTCGGTAGCCGTGAAGAAATCAAAGGGGTTGAGGTGAAAGGGACGAATGAGGAAAGAACAAGAGGTTTCAATGGCGAGAAGCCCAGAGGGTTTTCGGAGTTCGAGTTTTGTGGCTTCGTCTGAGTGCATAGTCTCGCATTGGCATCCTGGACCTCTCGAGCGATGCGCACAGTGCAAACACGAGTTCGAATCACGCAGTTTACGCTTCGTGCTCCTGGTCTCATTGGACGGATATCAGCGGTCGTGCGGAGTAGACTGAGCGACGACGCAGAGCGTTATTGGAGCGGGACATTTTCAATTGGGTCGTGTTGACTCGGGTTCTTACACACGTTCACCTCGTGTGTGTAGAATATATTAGGATGTATCAGTCTTTGGTTTTGTAGTGCAGGTTGTAAATACTACGTTCGATCACGAAAGTGAGAAAAGTCAGATTAATGTGTCCTGGATTTTATCCGTGTCCTCCCTTTATCGTGATGCCTGAACTATCTGTTATCTCATGCTTAAAGAAGGCCATGGATCACTCGGGCAATTTTATGGCAATCGTTGCCTGCAACCGTCACCAGCAACACATTGATGAGCGACTGTGGCATCTTGACTGGCAAAAGAATGGAGGGACACAGTTATCGCTGTCCAACACAGCGGCGTGTTTACTGAGCAACCATTGGGTGACTTGTAAATGAAATCTGTTTATGAAACGAATCTGCTGAAATGGTTTGGCGGCTCGACGCGCCACACCATCACCATCTCACCGCACCGTCTCTCTATAGCGCGCCGCCTTTCCCAGACCCCGCTCGAAATTTAGCTGTCGTCGTTTCGAATGGAAAGAGCGCACGTCGGGGCCATTAACGTGACTCGTCTTGCGAAATGATTCGAAGTTGTTGCCCAAGTTTGTCCACTCGGGAGCCTGAACGATGAGATTCAAATTCTGGGCAAACTACATTTTGAAAATGGGAAAGTCTGTGGAAACCGTTGTTGATTATTGCCAACCACGATTTCTCTAAAATTGCCCAAGTGGATCATGGCTCTTACTCATCACCTTAAAAAGCGTGCAAATTACAATAACAATAATGCTGCTCTTTGAATTTCATATCTTACAAAGACCATTTCCTTGTGATTTTCAAATAAGCACCTATTATAATAACTGCATATACATAAACAAACATGAATATGAATCAGTTGCCTATAAATATCAGGCAGTTCACCAGCATTTGTGCAAGCCTGAATATGCTGGTGAAACGATAGAATGTTAAACAGCAGTCCAGAGGCTGCTTTTATTGAAGCAATGTTCCTGAACGTATGCACAACCAAATGCACAGCCAAAACGAGGAATTACCCATACGGGAAGGAGACAACATTGACTGCTTATTTACTTTAATGCTTATATTCTCCACAACGACACAACTGATTATGTTATAGCTGTACATATACAAATGACGCTACATATATTTACATACATAGTCACGCTGTACAAAAGGAAACGTGCATTTTGGCAGATGGCCATGAATGTTGTTGACAACAACACTCAGTTCGCAGCACTAGAGACTCTGAGCTAACGTAAAAAAATGGTTTCATGGAAGCCAAAAATATGGTGTGGGGCATATCTGCATGCGGGATTAACATAACTCGAAACACTCATTTATTTATACAGTCATTAATTTTTACGCTGGAAATTCTTATCTTTGGCCCTGGGGTGCCCGGTGGTGCAGTTTTATCACATTTTTTTAAAAGCACCTCTTTAAGTAGTTGATATAATTTATCGCGGGTAGTTAAAATTTAAAGTAGGTAGAGAATCTATTGAATATGCGCGCACTGGGTAATGCGGTCCCATATGCAATTCGTTTGTCATAATGACCTGAAATGCACTGCACCTGTTGTACGGTTAGCGAAAAGTGCATTATAATTAGTTTGTAAAAGGCATGTGTTCTAAACCATCTAGAAGGGCTAACATGCTAAAAATGTCTCTGTTTCATGGCACTGAATGTCAAGAAACACGAAGCCAAAACAGGAAGTTGTTTTACACAAAATTACGTCTCACACGTGCAATTTATATGTTGACATTTGCAGATTGTTATGTATGCTAATGTGCCTACTGTCAGACCCAGGTAGTAACCTTGGCGCTAAATAATACACACGTTTAAGACCCTGGAGCTCACCGCTGGCACCTGTACTGCCCCACGGAGACAGTGTATGTCTTTGTGTGTGCGCCTGTGTGTGTGTGTGTGTGCATGCAGGTGTTCACTGCAAGTGTGCAGAGCAATAGACTTTGCTTTTAATTTACGCTCGCACGCCGCAATCCAAAAGCCTCAGAAGTAATTGGACGCTGTAAAGAGGGCCCCCTTGATGGGGAGTTTTAGGATCTGCACAGTTAATTGTGATCAAATAAATAACAAAAGTTTACCGCGGGGAAATTTTCAATCTGTCTCAAATCGCTCCTTGGACTCTCCTAGCCGAGTTTAGCACAAAGCGCAAACAAACATCGGATTACACACTCCTCCTTCCCCGCATTGCCAATCGGTGGAGTAGAGACTATAAAGCCATCAAAATCTCGCCACGAGTGAGCGCCATTCCTGCAGCGTGACCTTGTCTCAATGAGAAGGGGGCATATAACAAGACAAAAAACTCGGGGGCGACACCAAACAGTGGGTGTTGATTAACTTTTTAAGAAATTATATTTATATATGTTTTAATTGAGGGAATGTGCTGGGCCGTTACATCACGCACGTGACGCACGTGTACACGCCGTCGACATAAACCCTACATCGGTTGTGAAAAGCAGGGGATAGAAAGATGGGGAGCGGACTCGCTGCCTCGAAACCATACGGGGTCCCACCGAAAGGAGGAAAGGGTCGTGTTTCTTTCAGGTATGGAGGAGGGGATGACAAGGAGAGAGAGGGATCGAAACGAAACACACGCCTGACATAAAGAAAAGAGAAACATAAGAAGCGACTTGGACGAGCGTTGTGTTCACGAACTTTAAACAAACGTGAAACACGACATTTAATGAGTAAAGATGCGCACGGCTTTTGCCTACATCGTGAAATTCTCCGCTTGCTCTCATTCCCCCGTGCGCGTATGATAATGAAAGATAATTTGCTGACACGTAAGTATTGTTCTTTTAAACGTTCTAACAAAAAAAATAACTTGTTACCAAGGACACATTCATTCTCGTGGTCAATTAAAACATTTCGGTGCAAAAATGTGTACAATTAAGCGGTGGGCACTGCATATTGCAAATTAGAATTCAATACAGACGTAAAGATAACTATGCATTTTGCGTTAATTGAACTTCAAGTTTAACATTTTTTCAGTGACATACGACATCTTATAAATACAAATTTGAGACCAAAAAAGTTGTTTATGTGATATGATGCTTTTTTACTTACTCTAATAGCAAATAGGTAAAGGTAAAACCCTGAAATTTCATGCTCATGCCACTGCTGCCAGAAAAGCCTCTACCAGAGGGACTTTAAGCGAGCCCATATCAACGGTATTTGGCCTACTCTTCCACGCTAGGCCAAATGCCAATTCATACTGCTGAATGGACAACAACAAAAACTCGCTTGATTGTTTAAACCACGGCACTCAAAATATCAAATTGAACCAGCGACCTCTGGGTTAATTGTCCAGTGTGATAACCATTATACCACGGCAGCATCCCAATTAATAACAAGATATGCATTTGTATATCTTATATAATGCTTGGTAGTGTTACGTAATATCTAGGTTAGGCATGTTGGGATTGGTGTGCCAATACACGGACCATCTGCTTCACTACTCAGAACTTGTCAAACTCAATCACGTCTCTGGATTTATCATGTTATTATCATCTCGCTATGCATCATCCAAGACATTCTTCATCCATTGAAGGATGAAGGCCAAAAAGTATTTGTGCTGTAATGTAAGATAGTGCCATGCCAGCATTGAAGTGATGATAAGGATTTAGTTCAGGGGTAGGCTAGTGATTTGGAATGTACGTCCATCTGTTTGCTGGATGTCTTAATCCACAACTTGCATTGCGATTGTGCCATGGCGGTCACACTGTTTGTAAAACAAATGTCCTTCTGGAACTCTTACAGGAAGTAGTGCATCACACGGTGTCGGGCAACACAAAACGTCCTGTAAAAAGTGCTCATCACATAACAACAAGATCATGACGTTTAGTCCTCAGTGTTGGAAAATGCCCAATGAAGTGAGAAATCACGTTCAACGATGATGTTATTTTTGTGCACAGCTAATGGGGATTGGAATTATACCATCAAATTAGCTACATTAATCACATTTGAGCTACATTAATCACTGGTGGCTGCCCAGATTCGAACCCAGTACATTAATGATGCTAGCTCGATCACGTGTCAATCTGGAGACCATCTACTAAGGATTAGCTGATGGTTATGGAATGCCCACTCGTAAAAGACATTCCCTTATGTGCGGCTGTACACTGGTAATCAATGCACAACGTTCCTAGTGCATGTGTCCCAATGTCATCGCTTCACCTTCTCCGTGAGTCACTCTCCCATACGTAATGACAATGATAATAATTGACTAATTTATTCAGGAAAGCCACACTGAGGTGTAGCAATTTTTTTCAGGAAGGTCCTCCATTGGATTTTTATTTTTATATAGGTGTTTTCAGCCATTAAACGAGGGCTTAAACATGTAAGAGGGCACCGGAGCACCCGGAAAAAAAAAACCACGTGCCCGTGAGTGGGGCAACACCAAAATTCCCTTATAGATGGAAACAGACGGTGATTAGCTCACTTGCTCTACTGCCATCTCATGGTGAGCCAGGGTATGGCACCTCCTCGATGCCGATGGGAAGGGAGTTTCCCAAAATTTGTTACGATCCACCAATCTTTGCTGACTGCACATTGCTGGATTACGCGCCACGTGCATGGCCACCACCACCCGGATTTTTGGGTTAGGCCGCGTAATGATCTGACCAAATTTGTACTGCTAAGACCCTTTACCACCTGACACAGCCAAAAATAATGTAATGATCACGTGTACAAGCGTTTCACGTGCTAATTTGTTTCTGCTGCAGCTCACCAGTGAGTTCAGGAACAATACTCATAACCCAATTTCGCAATCTAGATATTACGAAATTTAATTTGAAACTACATCCAATCGCATCAGGGCGAGGTCCAGTAGTTAAGAATAACAAAAAAATCCAGATCATTACGTGACCTAGCCCAAAATCTATTATGAATTGCAATATTGGCTGCGATAACCTACGAACGTATTAAGTGGAAACTCTCTCGGCCACCCGGCTTCGTGCCCTCCAAGCATCGCACCCCAACGGAGCGCCTGCCGGAGGCGAGCGCGATGGACTTGTTATTAATTCGTGTACACTCGACCGTAAATGGCACACGTCACGGGGGTGTTCACAACGACGGCAAAGCCCCTTGTCGCCAGCGGAGACCCTAGGATGGGATTAGTTTCAGAGTGGCTCGCCTTTGTACCGCACGCATTCCAGCGAGCTCCCAAAAAAGCTACCATGCCAACCTGTTAGAATGGCCATCAAACAGTACTCTACTGGAAGTGCATACACAGGGCTGTTAAACACTGGATTATGAATACAAAAGAATTCAATGGGCTCCATCCGGTTAATACGACATGCTGCACAATTATGTTATGTTCCTTCAATTACTTTAAAGTAATTTTCGATCATTTATAGAAAAGAAAATAATGCAGTAATGGAGCTTGAGAAGTAAAGCATAGCTGAATGATTTTGTACAATACTCCTCTCTGTAGATTATTTTTTAATCAGAGCAGTGTTTTGGCACAGTTGGCGGAGCAGACTGAACAGTTGTAAAAAAAAGCAAATCATTAAATACTTACACAGCTACCCACTAATCAAGGCAGAGCAAAAGGCTAGTAGTGTACCGCACCCCAAAATGTTTCAAAATCAAATTTCGAAATAATATTTAATTCCACGCATCACTTTTGCTTGTCAATCTTTCCAAGCCCTAAGAGGTCAGTGTTATGCCAACACTACTGGCTGGGCGGTGGTGCCACACGCCTGCAACCCAACAATGCAGAGGCGAGGGTCGGCGGATCGCACAAATGTTGCAAACTCCCTTTTCCTCTCGGCGTCGAGGTGCAAATACCCTGGACTGACAGGAGGCGGTACAGCAACGTGCAGACGAATACCATTTGTCTCGTGTGTGTGAGATCGTGTTGACCCCTCAGGCGTGCGTTTTCTCCCGATGCTCCGGTGTCTTCCTATGTATACACTCATTAATTGGCTACAAACATCTTGATATATAGAGGACTGTCGAGCTTGGGCAATCGTTGGCACCGGCTCACCCCCTGCTGATTGCCTTCCAGCTGGTCAGTGATTCCTCGGCGATTATGAGATCCTATTTATAGGAATTATGCTTTTTGAAACGAAATATTACGAGATGAAAACGTTGGATGGAATACAGAAAAAATGCATATTTATTATGCGAAGGAGTGAGCCCTCAAGGACGTAAACACACACAGATCCAAGCACATTTGTGAAAGTTCATTCTGCAGGCCACTTGCGGTGGAACTGAAGGTCAAGAGGAAGAATTGAAAGTGAAGGTGGGGGAGTCTGGGTAATGGATATGTGGCGTGTGGTGATATACAGCTTCTCAACTGCACAGCAATAGGCGACAGAGCACAGTTCGTTCAATCATGTATATAGAAAGAGTAAAACAAAGGTAAAGGTACAGCCCTGCAATTGCTTACTCGCCCTACTGCTAGTAAAAGGGATTCGTTAGAGGGAATCTAGTGAGCGCCTCTGGAGGTATTTGGCCTACTCTTCCCTGCTGGCCAGACGTCTTGGAAGTAGTGGGAGTCCCCACCACACTTAGCCCCACCACACGCCACTTGACGAACTGGGCAGTACCCACACACGGTGCTGCTTGGACAAGAGGCAGCAGGGTGTAGGAAACGCGTCCATTGGTTAAATTGCCGCACCGGGAGATCAATCACTCCGGCGACCTCTGGGTTGCGAGTCCAGTACGTGAAGGGTTGCACCGCGTACTGTGGTACCTCTATTGCAAAGCGCAATGAAAAGACGGCCATGCAGGCTGCGTAGAGGAGTATCGAAGTACAAACGGCACCTTACAATTGCCACATTTCAAAATTAACACAATAAAGAACACGCAATGTTATGTACATTATTGCAAACTGTTATTACAAACTGTTATTAATGTACCCAAGGGGCCGATGATAGCGCTAGCATAAACACACATTATGAAAGGTGCAAATTATTTTGTGAAACGATCATGTTCATGAGAAATTTAGCCCACTACACACAGAAAACTGAGATTAGCAATCATCGCTAAACATCTACATGAGTCTTGGCTTTCGAAAGCACCATCTGGATTGATGATTTGAATGTATGATTTAAACGTGATACAGCCAAGATGAAGACAAAAAAAGATGCAGTTTCTCTGTAATACCATCCGTTTGAGTTATTAGGCTGTTTGTTAAGTACACTGGTGCTAAGCCTGAATTTATACATTGCTGGTGATAACAACAGGAGTTCACAGTTCATCAATAGTCTCTAACATGCCTATTCGGTGTTTTTGAAATGGAGTAAAAAAAAACAGCCGGTATCACAATTTCAAAGTGATCACAAGTGGCGTTCTTAGGCATTTGGTAATTACTCTCACTATTCGTCAAGAAGGCAACCTAAAAGTGTTGATGCCATTTAGTGACGGCACAACTATCTTACATATCCACTGGAATAAAACGAATAAGGGCGGCATGAAAAAATGTGGCCGTGAAGTTATAACAGTGATTGTCAGCTGAATGTCAATCCACTGCTGGGTGAAGGACTTCCCGCGCCATGTTGGCAATGTGTTTTTTTTGTAGCATACTTCACCACGCTGGTCACTGAAGGTTGGTGGAGAGGGGGAGACGGAGGGGTGCCCAGTACTGGTCCCGATATCACTCGCCACCGAGTTTTTGCTATCTGTGGCCGTGAATTGAATGGAGTTTATCGTGCAGCGCACTAACCACCGCGCCGCCACTCCACCCGTGGCTATACGATAATTATTATCTACATTTGATGGATAATAAATGTGGAGTGTATTCAAGGTAAGTGAAAAATGCCACATAGCTGATTTACATTTGAGCTGCAGTGCCACTTACTGGTTAAGATTAACAACTGCTTGGGAAGGTCTGAACCAGAATAAATAAAAAATTGCTAAAGTTAAATTTCCAGATTGAACCAACATTCCTTAAATGTATTAATCCCATAAACCACACCACAACAGTGTGACTGCCTGTGCATTCATTGACCCTCGGGTAAAATACAAACATTTACTACTTGTGGTGGGCTTCATGAATTAATGGCAATCTACGTAAATTTGAGAATTTAACAATCTCCATACAATAATAGTGCTTGGTGAGTAATAATGTAGAATAACCATAATGCGTTGAAGGCAACACATACTCAAGTAGTGCGGAGTGGTCGTCTTTCCTGTGTAATGCGAAGAAGCCCTCAGCATGCCGAGCAAAACGTTCGTAAACAAACCAAAACAACACGCGGCACAGACCCGAATCAACATCAGAGCCGGCTACACAAACTGAACAAGTATGAGAATAGGTTTCCCCTTTTTCTGGCAACAAAACAGGTGTTAAGATTTCGATTTAAAGCTTTCGTGACTGCAGGGATTCATCTTCTTGGTTCTTTCGGTAAAGTCACGTAGAATGGAAACAATAAAAATAATAAAATAAAACAATAAA
>JAAXLI020001382.1:0-27054 GCA_014621495.2 Entosphenus tridentatus | reverse complement strand
CATCTTAACACCTGTTTTGTTGCCAGAAAAAAGGGGAAAACCTATTCTCACATTTTGGTACTGGCAAAGGAGGTCCCATGATATCTGAACAAGTGTTGAGACAGATCACAAAATATGGGGCATTAAATTAACCAACCTTGTGCATCAGTGGCCGATTCGCTGAGATGGAACGTTCAAAATGGTTCAGCCACAAGTGATTAAAATGGGTTCTCAAGTGCAGTGAGAATATAGTCTCAGTCCCATCACTAATACCTACTCACTTAATTTGGCTAAATTCCGTCTCTGAAAATTGAAAAGCATTGGTTCATCATCTAACATTTCTCTTGTAGCAGGGCGTGTGGGAAAGTGCACACCCAAAATGTGTGGCTAATAAGGGCACTTGAAGCGATTTCAGGGAAATGTATGTGAAAATGTGCTTCTGTTGCCTATCAGAGAAGATAACAGTCTTCAGTTCCAAACGGATTCTTTATCGAATGACATGATGCGGACAGCACAATTAAAATCAAATTTGGAAGAAAATGTTTTTCTTCTCAAATATTATAGATATATATTAAAGCAATATTTCAGTGCTTTGCAATTGCAATCAGAGTAAGATTTGCGATGCGTTTCACACACTGAGGGTTCCAGTGCAGAAACAAACGCAATCTATGCAACCTAAGTCACAACACCACTTACACCAAGTCGTCTCTCTTACGTTCACTCTTCCACACGGCTAGGCATCCCTGCTCAGATAAGCTCCTTTTTATAACACGATGAGCCAGTCAGCTCGCAAGGGAAATCCACCTCATAATTACCCAGAATCGTGTTTACCCCTTTAATCGGGATGTCAATACGGCTTCGTTGTCAATCTCCACGTTTAATAATGCGACTGGCAGTTGCCGTGCTCCAAGTTGTACCTCACGTCCCAGGTTGAACGCTGTCGTGCACACGACCTGCCTTCAAATGAGCCTGGAGTGCTGAGTGCAGGTGAGTTTACGGCGCTCGCACAGGGCAGGCAATCGAGTGGCGGGTTCGGTTGCTCGCAATTTTGTAGGCACTGGACATAAGATAGAATGCAGCTGAAATTACTTGGACGCTGAGACACGTCGGATGAAAATGCAGGGTGAGTATAGACATGGCCGTTAATGGGGCTATTATGCTTAGCTACACAAAGGCCGAAAAATCAACCACAAGGAGTTCTGAGCCTTGAGTTTGGTATTTCAGCACGAGTGGATGATACGACTGCCAAGCAGATGTGGGAAAACATGTATTGCTACCGACAGACCTATGCATACAGTTTGGTAAAAGCATAATTCCAAATTAGCATTTGGTTCATGATAAAAAAAATAAAGGAAATATTAATTTTTTAAAAATGGCAATTATCCACTTGAAATATTTATTTTCTCACGAGCATTCTTTTTCATCACTGTTCTATAAAAGTAATGACAATGTAAATTACACTGAAGAATGCTCATGATTCTGTATGATTCATTTGAGCCATGCGATCATTGGCATATGGACAAACGCACATTACCATAAAGCAACGACATTCAAAGACTTTGGTTAATTACCTTCCCCATTTACATTTCTAGATAGCCAACTAGGAATTTCATACAATGAAAACAAGTATATAGTTATACGCATGAAAAGCAATATTTCAAAGAGGTATGGGGAATTGCTGCTGTATTTGGTTAAGTACTTAAAAATAAACAATGAAAAAAATTACTGTCTCAAGCAATTTCAGGCATCATAAACAGCTCCGCCATTCGCTCTGCATGCCATCTGGCCCACAAGATGGCAACACAATGGTCTGCCCTGTCCGCTCCAATTATGACTTCTTGAAAACAAAGAAGGAGCGGCAACTCCCGTACGAGATGAGGCCCTCGCTGGAATGAGCCCTCTGGAGGAGCAGGAGAAAAACAAAAGGCAGCGCCACGTTTTATTTTTCTTTAGCGCTTCCAAGAGGTGACAACTGCAATCCGATAGACCTTTTCTAGATTTGAGGTCTTCGTGACTGCAAGGGTCCATACTCTTTGTTTTTTTCGGTAAAGTCACGTAATTTTGCTGTGACGGTTCCACCTGAAGACGGAAGCTTGTGTTGCCTCCGAAACATCGTGATTTTTTTTACCTACGTGACTTTACCGAAAAAAACAAAGAGTAAGGGGACCTTTTGTAAAGTTGCATGGCAATTGATCTGCTTACAAAGTGCTGCCAGGGCTGTGAGGTAGAGGTGCAGCCCTGCAACAATTGCTTCCTTACATCGTTGGCGGAAGGGCCTCCACTGGAGGGTGCTCGAGAGAGGGTACTCTAGAGCTCCCTATCTACAGCAGTGTTTGTCAAACTTTTTTTTGGCCCGCGGACCACTCGGCCGATGTGAACATTTCCGCGGACCACCCAGCCCCCCACCTCTGGTGTCAGAACGCATTCACTTCCCTGTAAATGGCAGTGATACGAAATTAGTCATATTACTGGGATATAAACACTTTTTTACAGCTATATTTTTTGTAGGGGGGTGGGGGGGCATTTAGATCTTGGGGTTAGGGTAGTTCAATCTGGGTACCTTACATATAACTTCATTTTTAAATTATATCATGAGTTAAATATGAATGTCCTTATCATGCGGATCAAGCTGCATTTGCATCACAGCCTCTTGGGCCACCTGCAGGACCGCGGCAGACCACTCTGCGGTTAACTGGGACCACACTCTTGAGAACCACTGCTCTAGAGGACATTTGGCCAACTCTTTCACGTTGGCCAGACATGTTGGGAGGGGAAGGAGTTCCCACACTTTACCTCACCGTACGTGATCTGCTAATCGACTAATTATGGTGTTGCCCATTCGTACTGCTGGCTGGACTGAGGCGGGTAATTGAAAACGCGGCAAATTCATTGAAATGTTTAATTTCAAATGAGGGCGCATACACATCAGACCCATCCCTTGTGCTGTGTACTTTCTGCTTACTGTAGAATTTCATGTGCAGAGCAAATACCTTTAAAGGGAAATGTTGCTGAGCAGAGACTGGTCTGTCAGTATAATGCATTATAAAACGCAAAAGAAACAACACAAATGTCCTGATGGTAACCGTTAGGAAATAAATACAACTTCAGCAAGTTTATACTATTTTGAAAATGCTGCACTCTGTAAGTTTCAGTGAAAAACAGATGTGGTCAGTATTCTTTATATTACCATTGAGGCAGTTGTTTATTTTACAATGAAGACGTGGGGGTGAATACAAATATACAAAAGAACAGAAATAAAACTCTTAAAAGAGAATGCATGCAGTATTCGTGCGACTGTAGGGAGATGATAGAGGATTTGTAAAAAATGAGTAAATATAGGAACGTTAGCTTACCAAGAAAATATGGTCCTACAAATTTTGGAAAATGAATGTGAAATAAACTTAAACAGTAACTATGAAGACAAAAACACTGCACTGTACATTTAAATAAAAGATGAGAGTGGAGTTCATTCTAAGGAGATTAAATAGACTAAAAGTCGCTGCTAAATTTGCCTGCCATTATCCGTTTCTAAATACTGTACACATTTTCATCCTGGGTTGTCAATCAGTGTGATTCAATCTGTGAAATTACATTTGAATAGAGATGAAAATATGTCTTGAAGAGATTAATTCATTGCTGCACTTTATATATGACCAGCTGGTAGATCATTGAGACTAAAGACATCTCTGTTTCGAAGGAGACCAGACTTATAAAACCAAAATGTATGTAAAGTACTAAAACACATGCAAAAATTACTTAAGAACTGCAAGGCAAAATATGCCAAAAGCGTAAACCCGAAAACAGATATTAAACGTGATATCACATTAAATTTTAATTGAAAAACATTACCAGGATTCTGTTAGTGAATATTTAATATTCCACTGTTTACATTCGTACACTATTATTTATACCTTGACATTTTTAATAAACTACCCGTTGAAAGCATTAGTAAATATTAATGGGGGCAAACTTCTTTTTAAAAAATGGGTTACCAGTTACCCCACATCTACACAGATATATATAGTCCCTACACAGTACACATGCAACACTGGATCAACGTTGGGATGTGGTTAAAACTGTTGGCCCAACGTTCCATGAAGACTGGGTAAATCCCTCCTTCGTTAAGGGCAAGGGCAACAAATACAAAGATCCCCCGTACAGCCTTAACAGAATGTTGAGTGGTAGTTAGCGCGCTGCACTACAAACCCGGTGTCCCGAGTTCGATTTGAACGGGTCCTGAGCCTCCCCTAGGTCTGCTCAGCCTCAAATGAGTATCTGGTGTGCTGTGTAAACATCACCACTGGGGAGACAAAGGCGGCCGTGGCGTTGGCCACCAACCCCCTCGTGTGCCGTGCCGGACTTCATAGGTGCTCGCTAACCTCACTAGCCCCACGACAGCATGGGCAACACTCACTTCAACAGCAGCAATCTAAATTTCGATTTAAAGCTTTCGTGACTGCAGGGATTCATCTTATTGGTTCTTTCGGTAAAGTCACGTAGAATGGAAATAATAAAATAATAAAAATAAAACAATGTCTTTCCGACAGACCTGTTCTTCACCTGAGGACGGCTGCTTGCGTTGTGGCCGAAACGTCGTGAGAATTATTTTATGTTTTTTTTATAATTTCCCTTCTACGTGACTTTACCGAAAGAACCAAAAAGAGCAGCAATCTACTTATGTGAACGTGTTGAACTGGGATCAAGCTGAACGCCTGTTTTCACCTTAACAAACATCTGTTCACTGCAAACACCACAACAACGGCTCTCAATGACCGGGCTTTTGGCACTAAACGCAATGTGTTGCGAAAAAAACCGCTTATTTGATCACGCGGTAGTCACCGTCAAGACAGGCTGCCAATAAAGTCCCTGTAAACACCACGGAGCGTGAGTGTGACTGTGAGCACAGTAAGCTGGATTGTCCGGTGACGCGGATTATAATGTTGAAGGGCTCTTGTGTCTGTGAGAATGAGGCTTTTCACTCGAACCAATCGGGTTGCTCGAGTCATCACATTTTTAATGATCTGCCTACATGTACACACACATCACTACACACTGGTAGGGGCCAATCGTCAAAAACTGGTCGTAAATTTTATCCATCGTGAAGGGATGATGGGCCGTGTCTGCGCAGATAGGGCTTTGAACTTGTATACTTCCATTCATGAGTCATCCGTATGACTGCTTCGTAAAAAAAATACCCAAAGGTTATATATTTAATTTAAATGATTGCTAATTAAGACAGAACTTACAATTACACTGGATTCCACACTTGGGGGAAGAAACACTTTCTTTTTAAAGGTCAGCCTTCAATAAAAACACAACCTGAAAGCTTTCAGTACATTTTATAAAATCATTAAGACAAGCGCTGCCAGCCAGCTATCACATCAAAGGCTGGTCGAGGGAGCCTGGGAATTCAGCCGCGTGCACTCAAGCAAACCACACCAGACAACGCTCCCGACACGGGACAGACTCTGCCTTAAAATAAAGTGAAATTCTATCGCAGAGTTTACCGCACGCAAGAGAATACCGGCAGTGTCATGGTCATTAATTAAGTTACAGTGAAACGATGTTATGTTGAAAACAATAACCTTGGATGGAAGTGTCTGTGATTTTGAGTCGTATGTTAAGTGAAAAGGCACCGATTCAATGTTTCACCTTCAATAAAAATGCCACGGGGTGAAGTTGCGGCGCAGTTGTGAGCGCGATGGACTAAGAACCCGGCCACCCGAGTTGGATTCCCAGCGATGGCTCAGGTGAGCGGTGAGTAATGAGAGAATTGGTTCTAGGTCCCGACCGTCACCAAGCCACACTGACCAGCGTTGTGACCGACAGTGCATAGAGAGGCCCGAATCCAACAGTGGATTGACAAATGCCTGTAAATTATTCATTGTTATAAACGACATACTGAAATCACCTTTCAGGGCCACAGCAGAGTGCGTCGTGCGCATGACTTGGAGTGCATTCAAAAAAACACAAGAGTAAAATTTGATCGGCATGTCCAAGACAGTTTTATGGCAATGCCAGAATTTTGAGTTTTCTTTGCAAGTCATTAAAATGAAGGCCTTTGGTGCTAGATGGGATGGCAGTTTACGTAAAAATTTCTAAACTTAGCTCCACTCCAACTGACAAGTTGCATTTCTGAATGTCACAAAAGTGAAAATGTACACAAATTAAAACATATTAAGGGTATTTGAGAGTAAGATTACGTTTAAGGAAAGTGACACTTCACGGTATACGTGCAGTTCTGGAAATCAAATACGGTACCGGAAAGGCCATTCTTGAGAAAAAATTTGATGAATTTCCATGATAGATGATGGGAGTGATTATACCAGCTCAGGTAAAATACTACGTGGAATATTACACAGCAGGATCATGAGATGGCAGCAACTTGAGGCCTTTATCAAGCAGTGGAATGAGCATGGCTGATATTGACGACGAGGATGATGATGAAAGTATCCTTACCGACAGCGTCATGGTTGGAGGCCACAGAATATTACGCCATTGCACGCATGCCAAATTCTGGGCTATTTCCCATTTAAAAGTCCTTTCTTTTTATAATATACAATTACGTACTGCCGACCTTGGCGAGATGACCTTGGTTTTTGAAGCTCTGGGGGATGACATGTCTTCACCTTTCTCGTTTGAAGACTTCAAAATGACTGGAATCAGTACTCTTGGATTTCACATCGCGTTAACGTCTATCAATCGTTCGATTCTGACCACAGCTGTTACATTCTAAAACGCTTTAACACAAGGCCCCACACCAGCTTCGAGTCACTGCTCACACTCCAGATGATATTTTTGCCCATAAGGCCTGAGTAAATACAATACCAATTAAAACAAGATGTTGCTGCTTCAGCGACTATTTGGTTCAGAGAATACACTTTAGCACTTAAAGAAACAAAAATAAAGTGATGGACATTTCAACTTAGACTTTTTTTTATTGTGCCAAGTCAGACACTTTTTTAACGATTGTGAAATGTCATTGCATTGGTTGTTTTGTACAAAAAATAAAATCTGCAATGCTCTCACCGGCATCTTGACATGTACATAAATGCATGTTTTATAATTGTTAGAGGTTTATTTTCTCATTACTGCATTTTCAGCATACTTGCCTAATTTGCAAATGATTATCAATCATTTTGCAATGTGACTATAAATACCAGGCGTTTTGTTTTACCTTTTCAATTAATCACATTGGGCTCCTCAATATTCAACAATGACATACAAACACTTAGATTGCAACACGCGTGCTCGTCTTGCTAATGAGATTAGAACAAATATTTTCTCCTCCCATATTTCACATCGAGTTATGTTTTTAAAAGGTATAGTATGCAATTGGTTGGCAGATAAAATCAATTAATGCATGCGCACCACCATCTACGACTAATCCTCGAAACTCCTACATGTATTCAACAGCAGGCAAAGGTGAAAGTGGGGATAAGACACCAGTAGCGTGTTTCTCAATTTATAGATCTCAAGGACAGATACGCTCATGAATGCAGTAAGCAGTCAAGCACTCACAAGTGGGCAGCGCAGTGGTGCAGACCGTATTAATGGGCGCAACAGCAGTGGAGAGCCTAAGAACTTAAGCCCCCTTCTTGTCTCAAGTTGCTAAATCAAAGGGCTAAACAGGAATTTACACACCCAGGCAATACAAAAATCCACCCTAATGTTACACTCCACCAGCCACTTTAATTAAATGTTCTTAAATGCCCCCATCTGCAAAACAGTTATGCTGTCAGGTTACTGACGAGGGCATGTGTTAAGTTAGTCATTAAAAATATACTTCTATTTGTATTTCAGTATTTTGTAATGCACCCTAGTAGCTGGTTATATTGTAACAGATATGGTGTCCTCCAGCTGCCTAAGTTAAGAAGGCCACAGCTTTGGCTCAGCTTTAGCAATGCATATCATCAGAACACATGTGCAAGAATGGCGATGTCGTCTTGACCTGCAAAGCATGCTGGGGTTCTCTTTACGTATTGATTTGGAGATACATTTTTGCAAAACAACAAATATTTTACAAATAACTTTTACCACACTCATTATTTTGTCATGTGATTTAGTGGTAGTGGTAATGATGATCTTGCCTATACTGCATACAAAACGTCTGGGAAAACGAATCAATAAAAACAAACCAAAGAAATTCATAACAAAAATACGAATGTGCGTATAATGCCGTTTGCAAAACACGCTCTCCACAATTCATACAAACTGACAAACATGACTTTTTACACGTGTAATCCAAAGCAGTTCCTTAATTTAATTTGTACTCGAATTTCCAATAATACAAGTGCTGTGCAGATTTCACTCTGCGAATTCCTGTGGCACCATCAAGTCGCAATTACAATCGACTGTCAAAAGTACAAATTCTCTTAAAATTTAATGTTAAAGTTTTGACGGCACAATTCCAAGGCAGCGTACAAAGGCAGTGTTCGAGATTTATTGTTGTTAAACAAATCAGCCACGGAACAAATTATAGAGATTAACAGTGGCAATGTAAGATGGAAAAATCCGAAAAAATTGTGACAATAAATTTCAAGTGAATAAAAAAAAATCCAGAGCATCTGTTATACACGCGAAGGCTCCAACCAAAACAAAGCACGCCGAAATAAAATCCACAGCCAAATGAATCAACATTTTATTATCTTGCTGCGAGATACATTACCTGAATGAACATTACAACAAAAAATACAAATGCATAAAACAAACTGAAATATTAAAGTGACTACAAGCGTCGACGTTTCAAAAGTTATGATGACAGCATATGGTGGTACGCTTTACACTGTGCAAGAAAATAGGCAATGGTACTCAGTTTTAAATACAAATCCAATCACGTGCGACCAGTCATAATTACGTGGGTGTTTCAGAAATGTGGGTACAGATAACAGGGCATTAAGGCTGTTCTGTTTCATTGCAGACAATTCGTTAAGAAACATATGCTGACGAGTCAAACGTGATTGGCTGTGCACACACAATTTAAAGAGACCGAAAGGTCACCTTGAGAAAGCAGCATGCTAGCCTACTTACAGTATTAGATGGAGGAGTTGAGAGTGAGAGGCTTCTACAGGAAGCTAAGCCACACAGATAATGATTAAGCGTTGTTGTTGCAATTTCCCACAGGTTGTCCTTTGCGCCTCTTGTCGCGAAACGAAGTATCCGTTCGGAAATCTCACGGAGCAGTGGAACAACCCTTATTGTTTAGAGAACAGCCCACGGCACCAGATATCGCCTCTGAAATCCATGGGAAGAAACTGTCGCCTACGCAGTAGGTGGCAGCACTTTGCCAATCCATACGCCACCGAGACGAATGTTCGTTGCATTCCAGTGAAACCCGATCATTTTCATATTCAGAGCTTGAAATTAAGCCAAATTAAGTGCAGAATCAAATGTGTTATGGTATTTGTGTGTGTGTTTGCAGTCATTGATGATAGGGCTGAGACCATCAGCTTGCTACACTTGGATTTAAACCCAGGAACTCTGCCGTGCAAGCTCAGCGCCCTCGACTCTGAGCCACCTGGTCACCTCACAAATGCTTAAGCAATGCACACAATCGTTCGTTGACTTGTGGTTGGTCAAAAACACATGTCGAACCTGCCACTGTGGCATGAAATCATGGGACGAAGAAACTGCTACGTTGGCCAGGTCTTTGTCTCTCAGAACAGTCCTTACATAAGACACATCCCCACGAGTGCACAGCAAACCGTATCCTTTTTCAACTCGGTCGACAAATCAATGCCTTGCGCAGAAGAGTAGCGGTGCAGAAAACTTCCAAGGCCAATTTATAAAGGCAAGGTCTAACTTTGCACCTCAACAAAAGTCCCCAAAAGCCTTGCAATAAAATCAAACTGGCCAAGTCCTCTTGAATTCAGCCGGCTGCAGAGCTCGCCGAATTTTTTTTCATCTCCCCGTTCCTAATTCCCCGCCGCATTTGCTGACCGTTTGTGCTTTATGGAGGTCTTAAAAAGGTTCAGCAGTAATTAGGAGTGCTACCCATCCACCTACCGCAACCCCCCCCCCCCCCCTGGGGTACACAACAGGGCATTTCTGCTTGGCTGCTCTGTGTGAAGAGACGCAGCTCTTGAGTTCGCTGCGTGTGGAGAGGCAGGGAAATGAAGAAAACAGTTGGGGGCAGGAGGTAACAACACGCTATAGCTACAAAAAAAATCCTTCTCTTTTAATGTTCCAATTACTGCGGTGTTATTATTTTACGATGCCAACAATATTATTAGCGCATGCTATGGAAAGGCTGCTTATTTCTTTGTAATTGCACAATCCAAAATGTACTGTGTTGATGCATTAGGTAATTAACTGGCCCTAGTACCATAATACCCATATCATATACCGCTTTGGAATTGATGAAAACTGATGGAGTATATGCGGATGACCCGAATGGCATATAACAATAAGTCCTTGTTGTTGCACAGGAAAGATTACTGATGCGTAAATATCGTGTTATAAATATGGCTCCGTTATGCACTTTTGGCCCCAGGTTCTAGCTAATTTGAAAAACGCAGTTATTTTAATCTTGATAACACCACATAACTGGAGTCTGCCCTTTCTAACAAATGATTATAATCTTACAAAAAAGACTAAGAGATGCTCATAAATTGACATCCTTTTTTTCCCAATTCTGCAAGACACTGATTTTTACATTTTAGATGTGACAGTGATTGTGCAGCATTTCACTTTTGCAAGGACAAGCACAAAAGGCAGCGACTTCAAGAGCACATCGTTTTATGAAATGCAGTTCAAAGAATTTGGAACGAACATTATTATGCAATGTTGTACTCAATGGGCAGAACAACAAAATTATTTTTTTTAGTTTACCCTTGTGTTATATGGCACAAGCACGTGGACATTGGGGGGGGGGGCACAAACTAAAAGATATAATCGCTTAGGAACAGGCAGTCAATAAAAGGCATTCTCACAGCAACCCGCAAACAAAATGCAAAGCTCCCGCTGCTCCCCTTCGGAGCCGGCGTTTTCTGCGCATCGGCCCGGCGTTTTCTGCGCATGCCCTTTGCGCGACTCGAAGCTCCACGGCAGAACTGCACACGGTTGAGTTGAAAGCCCCCTCCCCTCGCCCCCCATAATCCCCGCGTGCAAGTGACCACGGCGGATCCACATCGGTCAACTCTTCGCGGCGTTGTGCGACCCGCTCAATTGCCGGGAAAGGGATAGAAAAGGTCACAGTCCTCCTCGTACCTACTTCCCCGCCCCCCGCCCCCCACCCCGGCGAGATGAAGTGATCGAAATAAGTAAACCCCGCAAAGTGCTTGAGCGTGGCTGCACAGGTAAAGGGATATTTGGGGACCTTAACACCCACTGTGCCCGTTACCTGCGACCGCTACGGAACGACAGAAACACCCAGCGTGGTGGATATTACCGACTGCCCACTGCGAAGAGCCTCTTCAGAAAATAAGCCTTGTCCCTCTTTCTCGTGCGCGCAAGCCGCAAGTCATTCGTTTAACCGATTACAAAGAAACTCAATGTGCCTTTGAAACTAAAGTTTGCGGTGCACGTACGTTCGTTGCATGTCAGTGCCGGCGTGATAATTTAGCGGTCTGTTTGCGCTATTCAGCCGCTGCAATTTAATCTCCGGGTAAAATCGCAGTGTACGTCACGCCAACTTTGGAGGCTTTCTTATTAATTTTTCATTTTTGGTGAAAGAGCACGTGCTGAAAATTTGCGAGGATCAGCGGTGACCGATAATCTTCACGCGCATTTGAATGTAATCTCTATATGGTGTAATGCTCACAGAAAAATATATAAATGCATTTTGCATTCTTTTAATCTCATCTTTGCTAAGCATATAGCGTTGCCACCTCCCGCAGCGACGCATTGTGGAGCTAAAGCCGACCATCCGTGAGCAGCGAACACAGGGGACAAATATGGGAGCTTTCTTGCCAGGATCAAGTTGCCGTGTTTTTTTTTCTGCAGCTCTCCCCGCATGTAGAGACGATGACGTTGGTCCCCTGTATAACAATATAACAATAAGTTTGACACTTTCTGGCAATAAAACAGGTGCTAAGATGTATATATTACCAGATCATGTTTTTTTTTGTTTGCAAGGTCACCACAAGTGTGTGGTTCATGCAGACAGGATTCCTTGAAAAAGGATTCCATTTGGTGTTTTAACATCTTAGCACCTATATTCTTGGTTCTTTCAGTAAAGTCACGTAGAAGGGAAATAATAAAAGAATACAAATATAAAACAATAAAAATTCTCACGACGTTGAATTTTTTATCTTCTAATTTTCTTGCTGTGGATTTCACACCTGATGATGATTGCTTGTGTTGCAGTCGAAACGTCGTGATAATTTTTATTGTTTAATATTTGTAATATTTTATCATTTCCCTTCTACGTGACTTTACCGAAAGAACCAAGAATATGAATCCCTGCAGTCACGAAAGCTTTCAATCAAAATCTTAGCACCTGTTTTATTGCCAGAAAGCGTAACAGCTATTGTTATATTGTTATACAGGGGCCCAACGTCATCGTCTCTACATGCGCGGAGAGCTGCAGAAAAAAAACCCACGTCAACTTTCTTGGCAGGCAACAACAGGAGGAGTAAGCTCACCCTATCGTGCACTTTTAAATCTCGATTGAAAACAATTTTTTTTAACTGGTTTGTTGTCCTTCCTCCACACCTCCGATAAGCACGGTTGTCTACGTACGGTGCAAAATAAGTTCAACATGCAAATATTGATTTAGATTTTAAAATGTATCTTAAAAAAAGTATTTTTATATGCATCCACATATTTGACAACATTTGTCCACCTTTGAGTTGCAAAATAATCTTGGGCACACTTGCCCAATTTCTGGCCATGGGGATATTCATCGAATTATACTTCTGAGTTGTCTTGTAAAATCACAAGCCGTACATGTTTAGTAACCTCTAATTGAGAGTGATTCCTTCAACATTTGAATCTTGTATATTTTTCATACAACTATTTGTTAAAAGTATGTATGTGGGTATGTTTTTGCAGCTCATTGTGATAAACATTGCATGTAGCGGTGAACTTTCTTTTCAGGCAATACGTCTAACATATGGCATCCATTTGAAGCAGCTTCTGAAATGGCAAACAGTATTGAGACGGAGTGATTCGAATACATTTAAAATAATTCGAGCTTCTCGAATATGTATGGTTTACGAGCGACAACAAAGGCAAACGTGCACACACATGTAATTTTAGGTTTGAAGCTTTCGTGACTGCAAGGATTCATACTCTTAGGTTTTTTCGGTAAAGTCACGTAGGTAAAAAATAATAATCAAATAATAATAAATTAAAATAACTCAATTAAATAAAATTTAGTTATTAAATGAAATGCAGTTATTTTCATTTAATATTATTTTATTTTATTATTATTATTATTTTACCTACGTGACTTTACCGAAAAAACCTAAGAGTACACACATGTAAAACAACATAATTCCACCATCTCTAACCACTTTGCCATGTGTGCTCACACAAAAAAACCATAAATATACATCTAACGGACATGGCTATGATTTGTCTCATAGCTTATCGTTAAGCAGTCAACTAACTGTTAAAGGGGGTACTCGGAATTAAATTGTAGACAACGAGCCGTTGCTTAACCCTTAATTTATATAATTTACTTATGCATAATACAAGTTTTTGGGCTAGATGGCAAAAGTCTAAATGTGTCGTTAACCCTCTACCACCACCCGACACAGCCAGTAAGGTTTGTGACGTAAACAAAAAGTGCTAATTATGTACTACTTCAGCCCACTGGGGTGTGTTGGAGAGTAAATCCACAACATTTACAATTTGAGTAGTACGACGTTTCGCTTGGTAATTACATCCAGCATCATCGGGCGATGTTACCAGTGAAACGTCGTACTCAAATTGCAAATGTGGTGGATTTACTCTCTAACACATCGGTGGGCTGTAGTAGTAACCAATTGGCACGTTTTTTTGTTTACCTGACAAACCTTACTGGTTGGCTGTGTTGGGTGGTGGCGGGTTAACGACACACTTGTACTTCCGCGATCTCACCCAAGAACTTCTATCATGAATAATATTGGGAGCGAAAGCTTACGTGTCAAACTGATAATTTACTTACTTCGCTGGTGACAGCGCACTGCTTCTGTATTGGAATTAATAGACATATCTGCGAGCGTGTAATACAGGGTTGCCACGGGTGTTGTGCTATGACCTTGAGAAGGTTTAAAAGATCCTAACCACCCTCTCCCTCTGCTGGACCTTCAACTTGCCACATTAAAACATCTATTTGATTGCTCTTCCTAACAGCAATTTGATTTAAGTGACAATTACTTTACTCATTGATCTTAAGTACTAACTCCTACCTTAAACCCTCACTTAGCAGCGTCACAAATTCAAAATTTATGGTCATATCACTACCCTATTAACACCATGGACTTGTGTGAAACAAATTTTATAGCAACAAAACAGAACTTCAAGAACACAAGTGGTGATGACTGTAATGGGTATTTTCCAAACGATGCTGCAATAAACAAAATCAGCCAGAGTGATTCTGAATTATCGCCTAATACTATTAATGTTCACCACGTGGTCGTATAATCCAGATTTCGGCTTTGTATCAACATCAATATGAAGCACTTATCAAAAACGTAATTAAAACATTTTTAATTGGCGGTGGGGGGGGGGATAAATGCAAGGATGGACATAATTTTTTGAACATGAATGTATCACCCCATGCTCTAAAGTTGAATAGAGAACATTGCAACAGCTGTAATAGAGCAATATTTATACAACGCATTCCTTCTACTCTAGACACTGCCGCCTCCTCCTGTGAACGTGAGCCAATGCGCATTTTATGAGTTTTATGAGTCAGAAGAACGCCGTTATCCTAGTCCAGATGTGTAAGATTATGATAGTGCTGTTATGTGTGTTAAGCACAACACCCGGTGACACGTGGCACGTGAACCCTGAGTGGGCCTCCCTTAGGTTAACTCAGCCTCAAAGGAGTGCCTGGTGCAGTGTTGGTCAACAAATGCGGCCGTGAATTGTCCTTGATCCGCCATTCCCTCGTGTGTCGTGCCAGCCTTAATAGGTAATCACTAACAGCACTTGTACCTGACAGTCTATAAAGCTAAATGAGGGATCTTTGTCTTTGCTTATAGATGTATACATTTTTTCTGTTTTTTCTTACACTCGAAATCAAAGCCAATTATTCGCTGAATGGCCGATGTACTAAGTGCCATTACCCAATTTGCTGGGAAAAAGAACTGTAGAAAAGCATGCATTAAATGTAATTAACAAAGGAAACACTGCAAAGAACGATAAATCAGAAGAATCTGTGAGCTTTCCACTTAGAATGCAAATTTAAACTGAGGCTTTTGTACACATTCAAAATGCCCAAATTGGTCAGAGAAGAGAATACGGCTTTCAGTGAAAACCGTCGTGCCCAAATTGTAAAAAAATCTTTGGTTGAATATTAAGTATTGTAATGCATACGTCACCCTTCCTGCAAAATAAACCTCAAGTCTCCATTGGTTCTCATCTGGTACAATAAAGTATATCAATCCGTCAACCAGAATGTGAGAAAAAATAAGATTGATACGTTACTTCGTACTTGTTAAGCAACTAACTTTACCGCCTTTAAAACGTTTTAATATTTTATGCTGCTATGCAGACATGGGAGGGGGGAGCAGTGGCACAGTGGTTACTGCACTGGGCCAAGAACCCAAAAAAACCCAAATTCGATTCCAGGGCAATGTTAACACGAGTGGCGAGTGACATCGGAACCCATCCTGGGCACACCCTTCACCAAGCTGCACTAACCAGCATGGTGAAGTATGGTCAAACAACCCCCAAGACCAACAAGGCATTAGTAGGCGTAAGAGGTGGATTGACACAGGACTACTATACAGACATTAACTTAATCATGAGCATTAACCCAGAATATTTATAAATGAGCTTTTTTCTCTGCAGGTGCCAGTACACTATTTAAATTGAGAGAAAACCAAAGGAATGAGACATAACCTTTGAGAATGCTGAGAAAGATGTTGAGCTACCAAAAATAACATTTTCAAAAACATGCTGAACAATGTTCAATGTGAAGCAGGATCTGACTCAGATGCGCCTCGTGAGTACCGTTTCACTCAAAACTTTGGAGTAAGCACCAAACTAAAGACCATTTATGTCATCAAGTTGGGCATGCAATGCATCATAGGGAAAAAAGGTTGCAATACGCACATACCGTTGTTGTGTAAATGCGATGCACTAGGGCCTTGTGCACCGACACCAGTTTATCACGAATTTAAATGTGAGCAAGACTCTTAAGAAATCCCTGTTTGTATAACAGATTCGTTGAATGTATTCGTTTAATGATGATCATATCGTGTACATCCACATATGAAAAGTAATTTATACGGCAAATGATACTGAACGTTTATATTATGTAAATGAAACAAACTGATTATACATGTTTAAAGCAGTCATATTCTTTTTGTGAAATAATGCTTAAGAGCAAATGCATCGATGTACTGTCAGTAATTTTGATACTTTTACACAAAGTTGTGATAGTTAGGTGAAGGCTAGTAAAGCCTTGCATAAAAAAGAAAAAAGTGAATGTGCTTTTGGCACTCTTAACATGTCTTTTTCCTTCATAACATATCTACATACCGTATTTTAATTAAGCTTTACACATTTTACACCTGCCTACACACAATCCCACATTTTATCCCCAAAAATATCAAAATATATGCTTGTCAATGCGGTGGCAAAATTTTATAACTTGAAGCTACACTGAGTAAGCCGTCCAGATTTATTCACATTTCATTTCAATGTAATGTCCAGCTTATTTTCAATACAAAGTCTGCACTAATTAACTTAGTCGTTCTGTTAACAGCGTCTCTCCGCTTCAAAAATCGCTTGCTAATTCCAAAAAGCACTTTCAGCAACTCGTAACATTACTGAGATGCATAAAAATGAAAACAAACTGAAAATGCACCCTAGTATTTCGACTGAAACAATGAGCAAATTCACAACATGGCCCTGGCAATAAAGTTGTATTCATCAAGGGTAAATAAGTGGGAAGAGTTAAAAAAAATACTGAGCAACTTGTTTGAGACGCTCTTACTTCCAAACGTATCGACTTTAAATTGTTTTCACTGCGCTTCCCCGAGCTGGTTGCCGGCAGCTTGTGGGAGGGATGGGTGGTCCTGCTCATTGGGGGCGTTGAGGATGCGCCGGTGAGCCTGCCGGAGGTACTGCTGCTGCTTGAAGTACACCTTGAAGGCGCCCTTGATGGCCACGAAGGCAATGCCGCCCTGCGCGCAGAACAAACGCGGTGGCGGAGGAGAAGCAGACGGCGCGCCGTGCCGCGGTGTCAGCGACAGAGAAATGTCAAATCTCGGCGCGCCACCGCTCGCACCGAGCGATGGAAATTGCGTGCGCTCAGATATTGACGTTCATGTTGACCTTAGCGAAAATAATAATAAAATAGTGAAAGGCATTTTATACCAAAGGCTTCTCAACATTTGACTTGGTGAGCTTTTGGCTCGGCTGATCACATTGCTACCGGGGGTCACACATAACGGGTTACCAGCT
Source organism: Entosphenus tridentatus (assembly GCA_014621495.2). Classification (NCBI taxonomy): domain Eukaryota; kingdom Metazoa; phylum Chordata; class Hyperoartia; order Petromyzontiformes; family Petromyzontidae; genus Entosphenus; species Entosphenus tridentatus. The sequence goes on along the minus strand of JAAXLI020001382.1, from coordinate 9,510 downwards.
CCAGGAAGTGTTTTTGGGTTGCGCCACGTGTTGTTCGGCGTGATGTCCGACGGTTTTTTTCCACGTGCCGGGAGCTTCTTCAGGAACCGAATTGACTTCCACATCATGGCCGAACAAAACATGCGTTCCAAACCGGGCAAAAAACACTCAGAGAGCTATAGAGGAGAACTGCGACAATCCGCACAGTATCTAAAATGGGTAGCAATTGAAACATTTTTTAATTAGTACCCACATATGGAGGAGAGACTGGTCCCTGCCATGAGAAAGTAGAGACACTTTGTGCCCACATGTCACACGTTGATAGGTGGCCATTCAAGCCTGGAAGAGCGATGAGCCTCGGTGGACACCATGGGAACATGCAGATGGGGTTGCTCCTCTGCCTGAAACGTGTAATTCGCACCTTTATTTAATTAATTTCACTTGGATCCCACTTGGTGCCAAATGAAAAGAATGTGCGGAAAGATCGATGGTGTTCACGTAAGCATCACAGAACAGGGTGCAGGGTGCTTCACTGCCACCAATTGCGGACTCAAACTAAACTAAACTTTATATTTTAGCAGGTAAGGCACACTGTGCTATGTAGCTCTCTTTCAGAAGCGACCTGGTCACAAATGATAGCTCAAGGAAGTAGCTTATCACATGGAAATTTATAGCAACCAAATACTCTAAACGCATGTTTCTAAATGTGGAGTGAAAAACCGGAGGACCCGGAGAAAAATCCACGTGACCAAGGGGAGAACATGCACACTCCAAACATACAGGCATCGTCAGGGTCGGGATCAAACCCACGACCTCCTGTATACTAGGCGAGGTAGTTAACATCTCGCCACCGCGGCCCTTTCAGGGGAGTGTACAAAGATTCCTAAAATAATAAAAATTCAACACATTTGTCAATACCATTGCTTTAAATAAACAGTTCATCAAATATTTTGTGTTGTGGGATTATGAAATGACTGTGTCATTGAAAATATAATACAAGCCAATGGAAAATTCCAGCACAGAAATAAAAGGCAAAAGACAAAATCAACTTTCAAAAGACTAAGCGATTTTTTTGTTATCTGACATCATCTAATACATTACGTGCCTGTTTTCAAAGCAGTTGGCAAGCAATTCTTCCATATAAACTAGCCTTGGCTCCTAAAAACAGCTTGAAGGTCACGTTCAAAATTCGACGAAACTTTCAAAGACCGCTGGAGGTGAAGACAAACTTCCAAACAAGAATCACTGCTTCATCAAAAAACACACGGTCGTCTCTTGGTCCAAGTTCAAATAAATACCAGAGCATACACACTAAGCTGCCACTTTTGTCAACGTGTCGCTCACGCTGACACAGGACAAAACTCGGAAGGCGGGCACAGTCAGACATAAGGGGGGAGTGCTTTTATCGAGCCCAATTGGTACTGACACCCCCACGTGACCACGGCATTGCATATGAATGAACTGCTGCCCGCACACCCAAGCAAGCCTCTGCCGGTTCGCTATTGTGCAGTGCAGGAAACCGTGCAACAATGAAACCTCTGTTCAGTGTGCGCAGTTGCAAAGTGTACATAATCGGGTTATTGATATCATTAGGACGCTCTGATTGCACGTGCACGCATCCTGTTGCCGAGCTTTTCGCTGTCCTAATTCAAACAGTAACTCCCTTAATTACTGACCTTTGGCCCGTGACAAATTCATCTTTTACTGTAATCAATCACGGATATCTTAATGACCTGCAGCATTGTGCAAATTCAAAGCCCCCAATTAACTCTGCACGGTAGAGCACGGAATGCCACAGCAGGAGAGGAGCTTTCAAATTACCGTTCTGGATGAACTTGGGTTTAGCCAATAATAATCATCATTCTTGTGAAACTGGCATGATGGAAACCACTGGCTTAAACACAAACAAAAGGGGCCTCAAAGTATTGCAAATGATTGCATATGTCTTCTTTTTCTCTTCATCATCATTACTATACTGACTTCTTCACTGGTGGCACAGTTACTTTGAGAAGTAATCAGTCTGATTATTGGTAACTCAAGGTTTTCTAAGCAACATAATGCTTTCGGGTAATTGGCGTTTTAAAAGTAATTTAACAAAGTCAATTACTGTTAAGATTACTTTCTTGAAAATAACAAATACTGTATTGAATATTAACAGCACTACACCACAATCGGAGACTTGAAAGCACACTCTCTCACTAGGTGCATTTCATCCTGGGGTCCTGGCATTAACCTAAGCTGTACAAGATGCTCCTTTCCAATTTTTATAGTTTTTTAACAATCGTTTCTGGATAAAAAATCAAAATTAATATGAAAAGTAATTGACGACACAAGTTCGTGCATCGTTTGATCAATTCCTGATGGGGCCCCGGCGGCCCCAGATTCCTGTGGACGAGGCCTCGCTGGGCGGAGGCCAAACGGTGACATTGCCCTCTAAGCCCAAGTTGCCCGCCATTCGCCCCCCAGCCTTGGCTCAACGTCATCCCTTGTGTCATCCCTTTCTTGTGTAAAACATTTTTTTTTTACCATTTATTTACCCGTAAAGGTCTCATTCCCTCTCAATCCTCTGTTTCTTAGGAGGGTCTCTTGTTGTAGATGTTTGGCCAATGTTATTATTGAGCGGCTTGCGTGTGAAAAGAAAACCCAGAAATACTCAAAGCTCTGCAAAGACGAATTAAAAGAATACATTTCTCTCTGTTTTTAATCTCCTCACCACCCAGGGGCCCAAGCCTACCAACACCTGGTGTTGTTATTAAGCTTGGTATTCTGCACGTTGCTACAAGGTGGGCTAGAACATCACAGTAACAGCCAAAACAGAGAACACATCAGAATGTCCGCCACAGAGATGGAGCACCTCAACTGGATCGTGTGCAGGCGCTAGGTGAATTGTAGCATCGTGGCACCATGGGAAATGGCGATTGGTTGTTGAGGCCTTTGTTCAGCAGTGGATTGATATGCCTAATGATGATTATTATTAGACACCTACTACAATATTATAAAATATCTAGATAGATGTGTTAAACTGCAAAAAGTGTTCATAAAATGGTAATAAAACAAAGCTAAAATCTTCTCAAATTGATTGCATTTTTTTTAACGCAAGGGGTTTTTATTATGTGTGCAGTCAATGGCGACCTGGCTGTCACCATCAGCCAACGAAACAGTATTTGAGAACCTGTTTTTCATATGGATAAGCAGACAATGTCCCTTTTATAAATCCGTCTCTCCACGTAAAAATTATTTTTTAACTCAACCCAACCCCACGGCCTTCACCTCTGCAGCGGACGTCTCCTCGGATGCATTCCAAACATCGGCTCCACAGCTGATGGTTGTGTAAAATAAATTTGCATTTTTTACGTGGACAGTCAGCCATTGCAGCACCAATGTTTTGGAACAACCTTGTTTCCTCCCTTAACATCATAAATCTTCCTTCAAAAAACATTTTGAGGCAGACAATTAGCGCTAGATACAGCCACATTTGCAAATGTGATTGCTAAATTCAATCCTTCACAATGTATTGAGAGTTCAATTTTAATGTACAATCTTTTATTGAGGCACTGTGTCTCGTCCTGGTGTGGTCTGGGAGTGTTTTTGCTGTTGTTTTACTGCCTTTCCGAAGCTTGGGAATTGATGATGCAATTTGAACTTATATACATTATTTACTTATTTAGGGGGCGCCACAGTGGCGAGATATTATCTTCATCTTCCTCGCCTGGTATGCAGGAGGTCGTGGGAGGGGGGGGGTCAATCCCGACCCTGACGCCTGTATATTTAAAGTTTGCATGTTTTCACTGTGGTTGCATGGATTTTTTTCTTCGGGTCCTCCGGGTTTTCCCTCCACATTTAGCAACATGCATTGAGATTATTTAGATTTTTTTCGGCGCTATACATGTCCAAATGATGGGCCACTTTGTTAAGCTATCATTTGTGGCCAAGTTGCTTGTGAAAAAAAAGTGAATACCTCCATGGGCTTTCCCTGGTAGGTTTAGTTTTATTTGTATGTGTTTGGGTGATTTGTTTACCTTTCTTGAACTTTGTACTACATTCATGTTTTTGTACTGTTTGTTCATGTAACGTTCTATTCGCTCCTACTCGACATCTGTGAAAAATTTGTATAGCTCATCGGATTCCTCCTGTATCAATAAATAGTCTGATATGATGTCTGCTTACCTATTTTGTTATATTCTCCACAACGATGGTCATGATTCTTTTGTGTTTTGCTTTTAATCATACATGGGTGCTTGCCAAGGACTCAAACCCAGCATCTCAGCAACGGTGGCTCGGCAATCAGCCACGGTACAAACCCCACAAGCCACCACCCGGCTCATCTGATGCATAGCCTGTGTGCTGCCACATCAGAGCGAGCGTTAACTTTCACATCACGATGCACCATGTAAATCGCTGGAGGCCACATGGCAGAGCAACGGTACGTCAGGGCACATATTGGATTTGCATGTTCAAATGGCTTCTCCCCGCTGTGCAAGCAACCCATATTGTTTCCTTACACAGTAGAATTGTACGATTCATACTGAAAGCCTATTGGCTCAGCCATGAAACCAGTGGGTGCAATTTTGTAACAGAAATAAATATATAACCAACAGCTACTTGCTGCAGCAGAAAAAAATAACGTAAATACTTTTTAAACAGACTTGTTTTTTTTATGTGATAGCTCACGGTGAGAGCCCGAGGGATTGACAATGGCTTCAAAAACCTCTCAATTTCAAAAGCCAATCACAAACTTTGTCGGCATACGTACACGAAGCAGTGCATGTACAGCCCTTTTCTCAACCCACTGCTAGACGAGGCCCTCACCCAATGCCGGGTGGGTGGTGGGAGTTATTTGAGCAGACTTCACCGTGCTGGTCAGTGCAGGTTGGTGAAGCTGGGGAGCACAGATGAAGGAGCACAGAAGTATAGTATAACAGTGGCTTGTGCTACATTGCCCTCTCCCAACCACCAACCACCCACAGCTGCCTAGGGCAACCTAGCGACTATGGCGGTCACTAAAAAACACATATTCAAGGTCAACCCTGCTTAGCTCCCCGGATCTGACGAGGTCGGGCACATTTCAGGCGATTTATACCAACGACAAATTAATTCATAGCTGTTGCGCTTGTTCACAAATGAGCTGTGCGTCAATTAAAATGTCGCGAGACCACGTTATATACGTTTCAAAAGAAGGTGCAAGCCCCCGAATATTCCACGACACGCTTCAATGAGACATGGCCATCGGTCGTATCATTCGTGGCCAATTTAAACAGGCCTGAATAACACGGACGAATTATGTATGAATTTAAATTACACATTTTACATTAATGTGATTACCATTCCTTACAACAAGCACGCATCATCCAGCACACTCAATTGCGTGCAACTTAAAGGACACGACCGGTACAAGTAAATTCAAAGTTAATGAGAAATAGTTGTCTTTGTGCGATACTCATGCATGCAGTGCGCAAGCCTGATATTTGTTTAGGGGGTTACCAACTCTTGCAAGTGCTGTTTGGCTACACTTGAAACCACATTGGTCTGACACAGAGATGTTGTACTAAACCGAAGCCAAATAAATTGACCTTGTCCAGATAAAGTCATCCATAGGCATACTTCATGTCTTTAGTCAATAAGCAAATATAGGGCAGGCAACGCCTATATATTACCCCACTCACAAGTGGAGATCATGCAATAACTTCACGAGCAGTAAATATATGAGCCCTGTGGGTGCTCTGGTTAAAGCACTTGACTCGCAATTGGAAGGCAGAGCGGTGAATTTGCAGTCTGCGGCCAACTGGACCAATCGTGCCCTCGTGGTCAATAATAAGTGGACATTCAAATGTTGCCACCCTTTGGATACGCCGGTCCCCGTCATGGGAATGTGGAATTAAATGGCTGCTCACTCAGGGCTGTTAAGGGAGGCTGGGGGGGGGGGGCGTCGCCTCATGGCTAATCTGTGCAGGGAGACGCTCTGCCTCGGCGCCTTGTAAAGTGAACAAAACACAAGCTTCAAATTAAAACGTCAACAATGGACAACGAAACCATTGAATAATTTTCCACGCTCATGATAAGGCATTTGAAATCGGCACGCATTCGTCTGCAGTAAAAGTTTCAGTTCCTCCCAAAGAAACAGGACAAACACGGAACGACGTGAAATATGCATGGGGCGGCGCCGTTCCAAGGAACACTCTATCTACATCAGCCCAATAAACTGCCGCTCATTTCAGCAAATCACTTAAAATGCATTACCGGTTAGATTTTCTGCCATAATGGCAGTCGATTCATTCCATGAATATGAGGTCCTGGAGCATCTGTATACATTATAGCCGCGTGGGGCGATCGAGCTATAGGAAACCTTTAGCGGCGCCGTGGTGTACGCCATTAGCAATTACAAACTGGTGGCGGGGGGGGGTGGATGGCGCTCGGCAGTGACTGCAGGTTCACGCGAGGTCGACAGCGCTATCAGCAAGGCAAGGCGAGGACAATCCCATCAGAGCTGATAAAGCAGCTTCCCGAGGACGCGCTGTGCTTTTCCACCACCAGCTTTTAGATATATATTTTTACTTCTGGCCTTTTACACATGAAGAGTGCGCGCTGTGTGTTTACGCATTTATGTACGCAGCCAGGTCAGGTTTGGGTGCACATGAATTTCTAAAGCGTGGGGTGGAGCGAAGGCGAAGTGGTTCACGCACTGCGCTATGAATGCGGCGCTAAGAGTTCAATTCCAGGCCATGGCTAACATCAGTGGTGAGCGGTAACTAGACATGTCCTGGTTCTATACTCAATCTCTCCACCAACCCGCACTGACCAGCATGGTGAAGTATTGTCAAACCACCCCCTTCACCTAAAATGGCATGGAGAGCCTTTCAAGCAGCAGTGGATTGACAAAGGCCTGCAATGATAAGGTAAACTCATGTAGGTGCACATGTACACAAGTGTGTACATGTGCACCTACAAAGTGTCACTCCACATCGCCATGGGCCCTGTGTTCGAAATTACACTTTCCCATGGCAGTGGCCAGTCTCTTCACAGTATGCCCAATGCTATGACAAAACTGAGTTCGATTTCAGGCCACATCTTGACCCTTCACAAACCGATACTGACCAGCGTGGTGAATTAAAAAGGAGCACAGGGCAGTGATCATCTGCGTTGACATCCATGAGCTTGTGGTGGATATGCCACAGTCCAGTGGGCAGGGGTCCAGTCTCATCAAAATAGAACATCCACTGATGACTTCTCACAAAAGTGGCACCATAGTTTATTTAGCCTGGGAAAAATGCTGAGCCCTTTCAACCGCCTCCGACTGGGATTTAAACTCACGACATTCCCAGCGCAAGCCAAGCGCTCTCCCACAACATTTTCCGGCCACATACACACAAACAGAAAAAACTGACTGTAATAATGGCCACTGAGCGTAAAACCCATCTTTGAGAAATATTGCGCAATTAGAGCCAATTTAATTACTTTGGATTTGTCGGTATGAAATGCCGAGCCAGACGTCAGCAGATGTCCACGTGAATGGGTGTGAACGAGTAAACCTGAGGCATCCAGCGAATTATTAATGCCCGAGTCAGTCCAACTTTCTGCACAGGTTTCAAAACTGAGTGCAGAACCTGGCCGCGGTGGTTAAATTTAGTCTGCTATGGACGATAGCTGTGCCCCCGAAATACACACGAGGAGGGCCTGTTGGGTCAACACGAGGGGTGCGTGTGGGGTGAGCACAACTGCTGTGCATGATTGGGAAATATTTTCAATGACCGTGCCAGTTAATGGCAACTCCCATTATGTACAACTTTTCTTTCTATATTTTAAAAATCGTATTTATACAGATGGTGCCTCTGCCAGTCATCTCAGTAAGTCAACCCTATGATTGCTTTTTGTGCTTAGTTTGTCCTTCGCCCGCACCTCCGATTCACAAGGTTGGCTACGTATAGCGTGAAAGAAGTTCAACATACATACATGCAACCCTTAACACCTGGGTCTGTCCCGTGACCAGCCGGCGACTATTCACCACTTCACATGGCCTCAAAGTGCACCTAGCGTGGCACAAGCGATGTGGAGATGTCGCCACCACGTAGCGGTGAATGACGACTGTTGTTGTAACAGACTGTGGGAACTTGGCCACCAAGTGCCTAGGAATCCCATCCGCTTGTTCTAGCAATGTCACCTAAATCCAGGTGGCGACTACCCCCTTGTGTTAACGTCAGCAGACAGACCATCGGTTGGAAACAGCATCAGTTGGGAAACTCCTATTGGCACATGTCCTAATTGCCTCAATTAAAGCTCAGAAACCTGCCAGGGTGGAGCGAAGCAATCGGTTATCTTGCGTAACCAATGAGAACATGACCTGCTCTCAAACCCCATTACCCAGTCCACCCAGATCAAATGTGTCCTTTTGCACTAAGTGGCGCGTGTGAACACATTGGATACATGGCACTGTGGGACACAGCCATGGAAAACCTGGAATATTTGTGAACGTTAACTTGTAATGGAAACCTTCACCGGGCAGCTCAACAGCACTTTACGATACTGACCCGGCGACCCGAATTCAATGGCAAGTGATATCTGAACAAGGTGGCGGGGCCTCTCCACCTTCAGCCACCCACACTGATCAACATTGATGTATTATTAAACAACCCCTAAAACCAATATGGTGTGGGGAGGCCCTAATCCAGCACTAGATTTACAAACAGCTATTCGTACTTTATTATTAATAATATCTCAGTATGCGTCTTCAAAGCGCACTCCAGTCAAGAGTGAGCACATAATCTATGCACTGTATTGCAACCCGTGTCCTTCTGAACATGTCGGCAAGGGACAACGGAGTCTAATTCTCAGGCCGTACTAACAAGGTTATTTATTTACTACCTTCTCAGAATCATAAATGTTGGTCCAATGTTTTCAACAAAATATATATATGCAGCGTGCAGTAATTCTGTGGCAGATTTGTGAACTATTACACGTAATTGATGTTCGGTCAAACAACGCAGCATGCATGCATGTCGCACCAGATGGCTGTAAAACCGCGGCCGGTTCATCTCCTTGTTTCACGCGAGAGTTCAGATCACTCTTGCGTGGGATTGATCCCCACAATGAGAGGCAAAAGGCGATCAATGGCCTATAATGAAATCTGTTGACACCTCCACGCATGGCAATGATATGCGACACCGAGGACGTACACGAAGACGCTTGGCCCTGTTGGCGTCTGCTTGTTTCAATACCGTTTATGGCTCTTGCAAATGTTTGTAGAATAGCACTTTAACACGACAATCATCGTCGACGACAAGCACAGGGAATCTACATTAAAACTGTGTGGGGAATATCCCTTTTGCCAACATTTACATAAAATGTAATTGTTGACCAAAAAATTACAAATTAATAATTTACAACTTCATAATAAATACATTGGCACTGCGCTGTCTTACATTGACATTCTAATCTCTCACAATACAATGGCCACCCCCCACAGCGTCGTAGTACCTCCCCCACATTGGCATTAGCTGCCCCGCCCATCTCTAAACCTTTGTAAACAGCTCTTTGATT